>JBBPCY010066323.1:0-12269 GCA_037974405.1 Brachyalestes nurse
AGAGAGGGGGGGGGAGAGGAGAGAGAGAGAGGGGAAGGGGAGAGGGGGAGAGAGGGGGGAGGGGAGGGAGGGAGAGGGGGGAGAGAGAGGGAGTGTGAGAGAGAGGAGAGAGAGAGGGAGAGAGAGAGAGAGAGAGGGAGAGGGAGAGGGGAGAGAGAGAGAGAGTGAGAGTGAGAAAGAGAGGAGAGAGAGAGAGAGGGAGAGGGAGAGTGAGAGAGAGAGAGGGAAAGGGGAGAGAGTGAGGGAGTGAGAGAGAGAGGAGAGAGGGAGAGAGGAGAGAGAGAGAGGGAAAGGGGAGAGAGTGAGGGAGCGTGAGAGAGAGGAGAGAGAGAGAGAGAGAGAGAGAAAGTGTGAATGAAATTAAATGAGACAAAATTAGCAAACAGTTTTGAAATCTGTGGAAGAATTAGCTGCTGTTGACTTTGTGCTGACATGATCATGGCAAAGACGATTAGTAAGGTCAGAAGCACCTGATTGAAGATTTGAACAGCAGTGGGTTGCACTGTTGCCTCACACCTCTGGGGTTGAAGGTTCAGATCCAAGTCATGGCTGTGTTTGTATGGAGTGTGCATTTGTTCTTGTAGTGGCGTGGGTTTCCTCCGGGGTCTCCGATTTCTCTCACGGTGCAAAGACATGTGTGTCAGGTGAACTGGGGATTCTAAATTGACCGTAGGTGTGTGTGTGTGTGTGTGTGTGCCCTGCAGTGGGCTGGTGCCCCACCCATGCTGATCCCCTGTCTCATGCCTGTTAACGCTGGGATAGGCTCCGGGTACCTGCGACGCTAGTGTGTTACAGAAAATGAATGGATGTACACTCAGCTAGAATGACTGAGCAGTTAGTTTTAGGCATCATCTAGCTTTTCATCAGCTGCCCAATTCTCTCACAGCTCTGTTTACACTTGCTATGAAAGCAACTGGCTAGTTAAAGTAAATTGTCTTAGCCATCCTCCAGTCCAGTTCTTGACTCCAGCCTGAAAACCAAAGCTTGAAATGCTAGAATCAGTGCCACCAGCACCATGCCACTATGTCAGTATCACTGCTGATGAAGTGAATACTGAGTGAAAATGCAAGGTGTTTCTAATAAAGTGGACAACTAAGGTACTCACTATCATCTTGGCCAGGTTTGACAACAAACAAGTCTGCAATTGCACAGGCGAGCACAAACAGTGCAACATCTGTCATGGCAATTATCAGTAATGATAACATGATATTACGTTAATTGCCAGTCATTTATAAAGTATCATGACAGCTAACAGCATGGTTGTGTCAATGTTAAAATAGCAAAATTGCATCATAATGTAAAGATGAAACATACTAGTTAATTTTAGAAGCATCTTATGCAAACAATCTGGGTTTTTTTCAGAGTGCCTATTTAAAAAAGTTAATAGATCATTGTGTAAGTGAAACCTGAGAACAGGTTTTCTGGCACTCGCTTGAAAATACCAATAAGCATTCAAAGTCTATAAAATGCTGTTCAGCCTAGCCTTCTTCTCAAAATGAATGATTTCTAAATAGTTCTTCTCTTGGCTCTATGAATGCATCGCTTCACACTTTTACAAAATGAATCTTTAAAGATCTGTCCTTTTAACAATTTCTTAGAAAATCAAAGGTGGTTCTTTTGTGGTGTTTCCCAAAATAACTATTATGGTTTTTTTTTAGAGAGTAGATCTACTTTGCTTAACCTTTAGTTTAATTCAGTTGAATTGCTTTGAGTGTGACCAGTGTAACTGGCTACATTCTGTGATCTGTGCTGTGGTTATGTGATGGAAGAGCAAAACCCTCTGCAACTGAATCTTGGCATATGAAAAGGTGGAAAAACAGAGAGAGAGAGAATGAGTGAAAGAACAACCTGGGCCCTCCTGCTGTGCCTCATCTGCACATGAAAGCCTTTTTGGTGGCAGAACAGCCGCTTCCTGGGCCCCCACCATGAGCAGGGCAGAGGGGAGAACCTCTTTCAGCCCTGTGCATCAGGAAACAGCTTGAAATAGGAGGAACTTAAGCTGGGCCTGCGGGTCTCTAGAGGTGTCCCAGCAAAGACTCCTCTGTGCCGACTGCCTTCCAGCCAGATTTGGAGATTTTGTTTGTTTCCTCCTCTGAGTAAAAGAGGGCCGGGTTGTTCTTGAACTGTCATTTCAGTCTAGGAACATGACGGGCAGGCGTCGTAAAAAAAATCTGTGACCTAGTTCTGAACACTACACTCATATTGGAATTTCGATCTTTCTGCTTTGATGGTTTATATTTGTGTTTGTGAATAACCCATCAGTGGCAAATCATGACTTTCAGTTTTGGGCTATAAATATCAAAACATGGGGAAAAAGTGAGGAAAAAGAACATCTCTACTGCTATTTCCTGCTACAGTCACTATTGAAGTCTAGTATTTTAATGCTGATGTGGTGGTTTTCTCCCATTAAAACTGGTGTCTTCACAAATCAAAACGTGAACTTGGTTGACACAGCTGTCATCTGAAATGATGGACCTTCAAACTAGTGTCTGAAGGCTTAACAAATGGGGGAGCTGGCTTATCTATATCTACATCAGTTATTATTCAGCTCTCCGCCAGTTCTGCTATATTACTTTCTGGCCAGCCACAGGACTTTGCCTTTGCGACACTTCCCTCACCAATTACAAGAAGGTGACTTGTTTTGTGCGAAGAGTGTTTTGTGAACATCGCCTGCATTTCTATACAACTAGCGCAAAAACCTTTCTGTACAAAAATAGATGTAAATAAATGAGGTTTTCCTTCTCTTTTGTGCGCCGCCTTTTTTCTCACACTGAGCAGGGGATGCAATACTGTCAGAAGTTGACAATATTACACCCAGAACCATGCTCCTCCGAGCTGCTATCAAGGTAGAGCTGGCACTCCTGTGATTAGAGTGAAGAGCATATACTCGGAGATGAGTGTTAATCCATCAGAGTGACACTGGCTTCATATGAAAGTCTGTCAGTCACCGCTGGAGTTCCTATCGTGCTCCAGGAAAGCTCTATTCCATCCCGTGTAGAACGATGTGCATCTCAGTGTATCTCCCAACAGTTATTTAGCACTTTGACAGACATATGCGGTAAAGGTCGAGCGCACTTACTCCTCCAAACATGCATTTTAACCCTGTCCCTCATTCCACACCCGCGTTGCAAACTGCCGCCATTCATCTGCAAATTACAATTTCTGTGTGGAATGGCTGTCAACAGGAAAATAAGCAAACCTGCGAATGCTGTTAGCTCTATAACTCGCTCTTTCATCAACTCTGAATGATCCGGCAATCCTTGCCTGTCAACGAAAAAAGCTTATTTGTTTCTATCAGCCCGTCACTCCAGCAAACAGTAGACAACCGATGCGAGAATGCAGTTTAGCAACAAACAAACAAAACTGCAATTTTCAAGGATATTTGCCTGTGCACTTTAAAAAATCTATATGCTCTGTTTTTGAGGACTGACTAACAGAACAGGTGGTCATTGTGTCTCATGAATGTGTCTCTTACATATTAGGGATGCAGCTGTTCTCCAAATCCACGGTTTGGCTTTCATTCACCATATCCATCTCAGTTTCCTAGCATTACTTTACCGCAGGCGTGATTGGACCAAGATAGTCACATGACACACGCAGTTGGAGGACCATAAATTAAGTGTAATGGTTAATATTTACCAAATATACAGCGTGTCCTATTTCTCTTATAGTGTAAATTGTGAAACTAAAAATGACTTCTGTTGGGTGTGAGGGCAGGTGAGGAGGGGCAAGGCAGGGGCAGGGCAGATTGTGGTTCTGTGTTTCCAATCTGAGACTGTGGATGTTCTCAGTTTTTGATTTGGTTTCAGAATCATTACACTATTACAATATTTCTTTAGATGGATAGATAAACCTGGCATTAGCTGATGACATAATGGACTGCCAGCATTAAATAAATAATGTTAATTTGTTATAGAACAGAATACAGAATAACAAAGACAGACTGGCTGGTGATATGATCCTCTTAAACTTGTGTAACGTGGAACCTGCCGAAAGAAATTTTAGCACAGCACACCACAATGGATAACGCATCTGACTACGGATCAGAAGATTCTAGGTTTGACTACTGGGCTAGTTCGGCTGACTTTGGGGCAGCTGAGTGGTCTAGTGGTTAAGATGTTGCCCCTGCAATCAGAAGGTTGTGTGTTCAAATCCCAACTGCTATTGACACCACTGAGGTACCCTTGAGCAAGCTACCGCCCAGACACACTGCTCCCGGGACTGTAAGAGGCCTCTTTCCTTTACTTTTATCCACAAATGCAGTTTAGCAACAAATAAACAAAACCATGCAGTTTTCAAAGATATATTCAAAGATATTTGTTTCTCAAATATTAAAGTTGTAGCGGTTCTCTAAATCTTTTTTTTGGGGGGCTGATTAAGAAAAATGGGAAAACATTCATGGGAAAATAGTTATATGTAATATGCTTTATTACAATCTGGAACAATAAGTACACTAAAGAACCTGGTAAATAAATGTGGCTGCTTCAGCTGCATTAACAACGTTCTTGACGTTGTCCTCTATCCCAGGTATGGTGGCGTTTGGTCTGTCAACTTTCCTTTCCACTAGAATGTTATCTCATTATTCACTGATCCCTTTCATATGGTTTGAGGGAATACCCAACAAATAAAGCCCTCATCACTAGTCTATTTTAGATGCTAACAGTCCTCAATCCATTTAGCGTCAGGTGCTCTCTCTCCTGTGACTGGACCCGGTGCTGCTTTATCAAAACGAATGCTACCTGCACACTGCACAGTGATCAGACGTGCTCATTAAAGCAGCAGCATCAGTTTAGAGTCTGGACTCTCTGCTGCTGATGCTGTTTTAAACTGAAATAAAAAGCTTTCATCTATGTCTCCTTGGACAGCAGCAGGGTCAGGCTAGCTCAGCTCAGCTGGGACCATTATTCTGCTTTCATTTTTTTATTTTTTTTTACGCTCACTTCCTGCTAAAGTTCAGGCATCCTTAATGATGCACATTTCAAAAAGCAGCCTAACTCTTTTTTGATTTGAAATTTAACTTGCATTTGTCTACTAACTTTAAAGGGCTCTCCTGTGTATTCTCCGTACGACATCATGTACCGAACCGTGACCCACGTACCGTGACCCACGTACCGTGACGGTTCGGTACGAATACATGTACCAGCCCTAATCATTATTAATATTATTATTATTATTATTCTCTCTCTCTCTCTCTCTCTCTGTGTCTCTCTCTTTTCTCTCTGTCCCTCAGCGGTAAAGCTTTTATTGGTGTTTAGACAGGTCTTGCATAAGTAGTTCCCTCTGGGATCAGTAAAGTTATCTGATTCTGATTAATCCATAGCTCTATCTGCATATATTTCTATTTATCAGAGTGTGTTTTTAAATTATATCTCAATACATCTGCCTTCAGCTCAAAATAACACACACTCTGTGGGTAATCCTCGATCTTCTTCACTTTTTAAGCATCAGTGATCCATGTGAAAAGGGAAGGAGAGATAGATAGATAGATAGATAGATAGAGAGAGAGACAGAGAGAAAGAGAGTGAGAGTGAAAGCAAGAAAGCGCGTAATGTCTGTCTTAAATCTTCTTATGGCTTAGCATCCAATACAAACATCACCCTCAGCCCGCTTCTGAAAACTGGTGCCTTTTTCAAGTCAAGCTTTGCCTCTGCTTATCTTTTCATCCTGGATGGCGGCATAAGCCTCAGCAGCGTAAGCAGCAACTCATTCGGTCGTAATCTAAAGCCATGGGGCGGCTCAAAAGCCACAGCGGTGGGGCAATGACCATGGACCAAGCTGTTTATCCCCATGTGACATCCTCCCATGCTGTCTGGAGGGCTCGCCTTGTTGAGACACACATGCGACGCAGCATCATTGCTGGCTACGTTTACATTAATGAAATGGAGCTAAACAGAATGTAGATTAGCGACTAGTGGTGCAATCCGATAAAGTTCAGTGATCCCCTCAACATAATGTTCGAGCAAAGGCCAAAGGAGGCTGTTTTGGCTGAAAGCTGATGTGTCAAATGACTTCAAAAACAGATAACATGACACATGCAGTGCATTACCAGTCAATTAATGGGGAATTCCACTATTGTTTTAATACTATATAATTCCATACAAAGTCATTCGGAATGGGTTTGGAGTACAATGGTGCATTGTAGAGAAACCTACTCATTCAGATTTATTAACGTCATCAATGAATGTAACCAGGGGTCACGTCTACAACACAAAAATCTAACCCACCCTAACCCACACATGCATCTTCTGAGTTTCTACACATAATGTTGATGATAGTAGTAGTAACATTGTAGTAAAATAAGTACATGCCTCACATGTACGCCCTCCACTATGAAATGATATTAAGAAATACATTTCAGTCCAAGGTAAGGTACATACAGTCACTTTTGAAAAGCTAACCTAGCTAACATTTTGAAAAGCTAACCTAAACCTTTGATGTACCCATATGACTTTGTATGACTTGTTAATTACGATGGTGAGGATGTTGACCCCAGAAGAGCATAAATCCAGCTCTCGACTATCTAGTGTTCTGACGTCAACTGACTGAAATGATGAAACATCACACAGCAGAGAATTTTTCTGATTGTAATCCAGTAATGAACTGGACAGGAAAGCCATTTAGTATTCTCTGTGGTTCATTACTGTAATTCCCTGTTGTTTGCTTTATTGATGTCCGCGGTGCCTCGCTTGCTTCAGATCACTTGCTAACTGTTGTAGGTAGCGCCTTTACATCAGCAAACACAGCAACCCCAGTAGGTGCCAGAATGGAAGGGCCAAATAGCCCCTGGCTGATCTTTGATCATCACTGAGTGAGCATGCATGGATTGTTATTACCATTTCCAAAGCAAGCAAAGAGTAAGTGCAAATGCCATAATTACTTTCTCCATCAACATTTTTTCAACTTTTTTTTTAAATAACAGGATTCTTTGGATGCCATTGAAGATGTTGTTTTAGTTCCCTAACAAAACTTGTAAAAGATGGTTATTCAAGAAACGGTTTATATGTCCAAGCCAAAACCTATCTAGAAAACTGTTTTTAAGAGTGTGCATCAGTATACCTGGTGTAATAATCACTGATAAGGACCCAAATGCAGAGTAGAATCTATAGGTGTTTAATGAGAAAAAACAAAAGACAAGAATCAAAGTCCCAAAGCCATCGCAGTAAAGTAAAAAAAACACAAGGCAATCAAGACCAGTCCGCAAGGCAGAAAGAGAAATCAAAAATCCAGAACAGGGTCAAAACATATAAAGAAACACACAAACAGAAATGGCAGGAAAACTGTTCAGAAACTAAGCAGGCCTAAGTAAACTTTGCACCCTTGTACTGTCCTTTGGGTCTATTTATACCCCTACGCCTAGTATTCAGGTGATCCTAAGTTCCTTGTTAAGAGTTGGAGTGAAACTCCAGAGTGGATATCCAGAGTGGGTTGTTTGGTGGTACCCGAGTCCAGTCCAGGACTAGTCCTTACTAGTCCTTCATAAGTTAACTTGAGGGGGTTTAGAAAGAGGAAATTGTGCTCATCCTCTTTAAATCTCTCAAAATCTGTTAGTACAGAAATGTATTACTCTTCCATGCTCCTTAGTCTGTTTGCTTACATTTGCATAGCTAGGCACAGAACGTCCTACCTACCTCAACAGCCTCAAACTGCTAATAGTCATCAGTGAAATCAATGATGACAGATGTGCAGCTTAAATATAATAATTAATCAAGGATTTTGTTTGATTTGTATGAACTGAAAGGAGAAGCTACACATTTTATAAAGCAGCACATTTAGGAGGGAGGTTTTAAACGGCTCAGCTAACATTAGCTAGCTGTGAGTGCCTGGTATTAAATAATTTAATGCAGATTCATATGGTTTGACATGCAAAAGCTGACTTCTGTGCTCTTGAGGGAATCTTGTGAGATAGGAGGTGGGGTTGCACTTTGAACAAGATGGGGAAATTGAGCCAAGAGCTTTTCCTACCGGAAGGAGTCATTTTTACTGAACATTATCCAAGAATATTCAGCCCTGCAGTCAAGCACTGATGACTGATAAAGGGTTAAAGGATGGCTGACACAAACAGATGGGCTACAATGGAACTACAAGGGTTTCTAATACAGTGGCCGGTGGGTATATACCAGGGAAGCTTGCGTAGCACATATCAGTTCAGAAGGCTGAGTTTGGATCTGAATAGGCCTGGAAACGTTCCCTTACTTTCCCTAATGGAAGGCAAGCAGGTAGCAGAGTTGGACCAAATCCAGGGAAAGGGCCATGATGCCATCTGTATGGACAGTGTGGGGGTTCCTAGGAATGGATCTCAAAAGTGATACTTTGTTTAGAGATTGAAATACGTCCCTCTGTTGCCTCCCCTATCCCAACACAATAACTCATCCCGCCCCATCAACCCGCCACACTCATTCCCCAGCTAATTGCTTTTGCATCTTGTATCTCTTTTTACTTTTTTCTCCCCGTCTGATTTCACAACAGATGAATATCGCACAGGGGCTAAATGAAAGCTGAACACTGGTGCCACAGGTTCTGCCTCTTCAATAAACAGCCAGGCAAAAAAATGTACAACTCTAGGGCTGCAAGCCCATCCATGCATTATAGAGCCATCTGTCTGGACTGAATGTGGACACACAGGCCCGCTGCTGCTTTATCAGATCTCCACCCACCCTGAATCATAAGAGTGCAGGTAGCCAAAACCACAGAGCTTCTTGGCACTGCACTTGTGTAATATGGAGTAGCAAGCATTGGTTCTCTTGGTTCTTTTCTCATGGCTATGCTGGATGAAGATGAGCTGTTATAGCACTTTTGGCTAGCAGGAGCAATCTACCATTAGTATGAATTCAGTTAAAAACAGATTTGTTCCATTCTGTTTTGCTTGCACAACATGCTTTCCCAGTCTTTCACTCTCTTAAACTATTCATCAGATACGGTTGGGTTAGGCAGGCTCCAAATTTGACCATAAAGCTAGCAGAGCATTATTTTCAGATGTTTGAGGCCTTGATTGATTGATAAATACATCAGTTGAAGTGGAATCTAAACTTAATGGTGTGTAGCTTATTATGCTCTTTATCTTTATTTTTGTGATGGCTGCCGTTGTCCAGTTGTAACTGTAGGATAATTTGACAGTCTCTATCATTTTAAATAAGGGTCTTTAATTCTGTCTCTGGTTCAGAGTGGTTGGGTTTATGCTTGGACAGACTTTTGGTGAGATACAGTTGGGACCAGACAAGGTTGAATTTGAGACAATTGTAACAGGTTGAAACTGGGATCAGACAGAATTTTGTCAGGGTGCAATAGGAATAGGGCACAATTTTAATAAGCTTTAATATAATTAAGGCAGAAATTTGTCATGATGCATAAAATTGAGTTTAGAGAAAATTTTGATGAGCTACAGTCATGATCGCACACAATTTTTAGGGCCTAGAATCAAGATCAAAAGGAATTTTGTAGTGCTAGTGTAATGTTTGGATTCTTGTTGTGAGTCAAGACTGTTTGAATCTCAAGCTTGGGTTAAAGCATAGGTATGCAGCTTTTTTTGACCTTCCACAAACCAGTCACTATTTGACTGAAGATGGACAAGTCAGGATGGATTGTAGTTATATATATATACTGTATTTGGAGTATCAAACTTGTTTTTTTTTTTTTATTCTTAGACATATCCATGCTGATACTGCAATGTTGAGAGCTTTAGTCTTGGTTTGAACTTACATTTCCCATTCGATCTCTCTCTCTCTCTCTCTCTCTCTCTCTCTCTCTCTCTCTTTTCCTGTCCCTCTCTATTATCCACAAGGAGCTGATGTCTTGTTTACCGTCAAATTCAAGCCATTGTCAACTTGCTGCATGATGTGTCTATTTAGTGACCGTGAACTGACCCTACTCTTTCTCACTGGGCTCTTTCTTTCTGCCTATTCGTCTTCTTCTTTTTTTTCTTTTTTTAATCTTTTACTTGTCTCTACCCTCACCCACCGCTTATGTGTGTTCTATATGAGTTTGTGTTTCTTCAGTTTTTTAGTTCAGTTGAATACATCAGTGGCTCTGAGGTAGGGGTCACAAGGCCATGGGAGCTGTCCACAGCGGCAGTGCTGAAAAAATACTGCCTACCCAAGCTGCATAAACACTGGAGAATCTATAAGAGTCAGTAAAAGAAAATACTGTATCTCTGTTGCTCCCTGGCCGTGCACTTCAAAGGCAGATTATGACTTCTTATCTCAGAGAAACGCCAATGACGTCAAAATAAGGTCTTCTATTCAAACCTCGGAGACAAAGTCAGACCTTGCTCGGGGGGGAAAAAAAAGGAGGGAAAAAAAATTCTATCAACTGAGCCCTTGAACTGGAGTGGTTTTCAAATCAGTAAAATCAGACATCTGGGCTGCATTTCAATCACAACTGTGCACGGCTAAATCATTCATTTCTAAGGGAACTCGATGAAAACAGTCATGAATATATAAAGAAAGGGGCATAAATCAAATCTCCTTACAGCTACACCCAAATGTTGGTGCGTTTTCAATCACTGCAGGCCTAAGTATGCAGCAGAAGGCCGTTATCTTTGAGACGCAGATTACAAATTCACTGCAAAACAGCCCTAACTGTTCCCACTACGCGGGAAATCGTTTGGAGCATTCATTTGGATCTTTGTGTTATTGTGCCCTCCTATGGGTGCAGTCTTCACTTCCCACACTGCTCAAACAGTAACAAAAGACAGTTGATGAGTTTGATGATGAAATGGCATGCAATGGTGGCTGTTTAATGAAGCAATAAAGGCTAAACCTGACTGGGTTATGTGAAGCAGGTGCCGCGGTCAGAGCAAACTTTCTTTCTTCTTGTTGAAAGTATATAGACTATGCACATACATTAGGTGTGTGAGTGTGTGTGCACACGCATGAGAATGGATGTGTGTACTCTGAGATGCGCTGTTCATTTGTCATTCTGGTGTGCCTGTATTAGCGCATTTATGAGGGCGCATGCATGTGTGCTTGGAGGAATGCTCCATTTACTGCAGCTGGTGACTTGCGTTTGTGTATTTGTGTGTGAGTTTATATGAGCTTACAGTGCCTGTGCTGTGTGTCACCTGCATTGCAGCAGAAGCTAAAATTAGTGCCGTCTGAGAGCTCTCATCCTTCACATCTGTCCAGCCTGATAACTCCATCCAGACACATCTCTCACTGTAGAAGACAACAGCAACCACACACACACACACACAGACAGAGAAAAAAGCACCCGAAGACATACTCTACCACAGAACAGAAATGGAGAAGGAATAAAAGAAAAAGGTGGGAGATTTTATGAGATAAATATCCATTGAGACAGATGGATTGGATGGACGGATGGATAGGTGCATGGAGGGATGAACAGATGGACGGATGGGTGGATGGACAGGTGGATAGATAGATAGATAGATAGATAGATAGAAAGAAAGATAGATAGATAGATAGATAGATAGAAAGAAAGATAGATAGATAGATAGATAGATAGATAGATAGATGATAGATAGATAGATAGATGAATTTAAATCTATAGTTTTACATTGATAAATTTACATTGATAGATATATAGATAGATATAGGCAGAATGAGACAGATAGGAGTTTTTCAGAAGTGGCTTTAGTACTTGTGTTGTCCTGTTTATAAATGTATTCGTGGACTGAAGTCCGTTGTGGAACATGGGTTTTGGCAGCTGTGTTGGCGTTACACAAAGTATGAGAGCGAAAAGTCCATGAACGCATCTTCCACTACATTAATCCCACAGGTAATGATGCTCATAGCCATTTTTCTGTCCACGTTTGGCACTCTACATGAGAAGATGATTTACTGACAGAGGCTTCAAATCTGAAGCCAGCTGGCTTCTGTTATCGCGCCTGCTCAACACTAACATTCCCTCATTCACAGCTAGATTTCTATTGACTTTGCAAGTGATTGCATGAAAATGCTCTAAAAACGTTTGTATGTTTTGCTGCTGGTAGGTAGCTTCCATCTGACTTTTTTGGGGCTTGAGCACCTGTCCGTTCCTCTTGGGTACCCCACGTGCCCTTTTCTTGAGGCATTTTTTTAATGTGTGTGTGTGCGTGTGGAGTCCCGCCTGTGCCCCTCAACAAGTGTTGTGCAAGTTACTTCCAAACTGTAATACATTACAGATTACTTCTTACTGTCATTTAAAAGTAATCCCATACCTTTCAATATTACTGTCTCAGAAATGTAATATGTTTTATACTTTCACCAACATAACTACAGAAGTATAACATTCTAAAATGACAATTGTTCTGCAGAGCATTTTACATCCAATAG
>JBBPCY010066354.1:0-12268 GCA_037974405.1 Brachyalestes nurse
TTCCCTAACTACAGGGGACAGTCTCCCTGGAGCAACTTGGGGTTAAGGGTCTTGCTCAGGGACCCAGTGGTGGTATGGAGAAGGTAGGGCTCAAACCTATGACCTCTTGGTCAAGAGTCAAGTGTCCTACCCACTAGGCCCCACCACCATCACCCATAGAAAGTTAACAGTAAGACCAGTAGAACCAAGTTAAAGATATGACCATGGTTGTTCGTGGGAAACTGATGTGTATGTGTTTAGAGAAGCTAAAAAAGTTTAGGATATGCAGGAAATCAACAGTAGCTTCATAATAAATATATCATTTGTCATTTGCATCATGTAAAATCGGTCTTGCCTTGCATCTGTAGACCCCGGGATAGGCTCCGGGTACACGCAACCTTAGTAAGAATTAGGCAGTTACAGAAAATGAATGAAAAAATGAAAAAAACTGAATATATATTGAGTTATGTGTAAACTGAAATCACCTAAGAGGAGTAGGCATGAAGATGCAGAGCTAAGCTGAGTGAGGAAATCAGATAAGTGAGAGAGAAAAAGGGAGTCATGCTTGAGAGGATGGTAAATCCCCGCTATAATTAAGGGGGTTCAGGTCCTCTCTCTAGATGTTTGAATGTTAATGTATATGTAATGTTTTGCATACATGTATTCATTTACCTACAGGATCTATGGGCCAGTACAGCAGTCAGTCTATGACGAGGAGAGAAGTGTTTAACTTGCCCACACAGACCAGCACACATACCAGTCACAGCATGTTCTCAGAGCCCTTCGTCACATCAGGTAGAGTCACAAACACACACACAGTATCCATATGGAGTAGATGGTAAAGATTATGACTGTGTTTGCCTCTATAGAAGAGGTGCTCAGCTCCAGTCCCGGAGAGCTGGTGTCCAGCACATTTTGGTGATTTCCATGCTCAAAGTAAAGTGGCCCCTAATAGTCACACGTGAACACACCACAGCACACAGTGTGAACATTCTGAAATTCTCTGCATTAAATCCATTCACCAAGTGAAGCAGGGAGGACGGTACCTTGCAGTCCAGGGACTCGAACGCACAACCTTCTGATCTCAGGCAAACTCTCTAACATGAGGCCACCAGTTGCCCCACACGTCTGATTCAGCTGTTAATTGCCAGGGTTTGTTGGTGTGTTTGAGTAGGGAACCACTGAACTGTTCTAGTCACAGACTGAAGTGTGCACCCCTGCTCTAGATTCATCTACATTCTTAAAGTGATATTGTAGCCAAAACTTGCCTGATCCCTGAAGTTTCCATTATTTTGCACTGGAGCTACAAGGCTAATGAAGCTAACAAATAATGGAAGCTCATATCCCACCAGCGTTGTGTAAAAATGGTGTACAATCAATACAGAACTGTGTATTATTACAATATCCAAGCAGTCTTGTTGTGCAATCTGTGCTTCATGTTGTGTAACTTCTTACTGGGTCTCATCATGTGTATCACTGTGCATTATTTTGCTATTATGTGCAACTGTCTGGCATGGGCAATATTGTACAATGTTCTTATTACATGCTAAACATGATCATTATGTGTGATATCTTATGTGCACATAGTCTTACATGTATAATATTAATATTACTTATATACTACTGATCTGAAGTGCAATAACATACTCCTAACTATCCTCTGTGTCATTACATTTCAATCAACTCTGTTACTTATCTATAGTATATCCAGCATTTGTGTAGCTATCATAGTGTATTTCATATTGAGTTTTTTCTATAGCTTTTTATTTAGACTTCATGTTGTATATTGTTCTTGTCTGTGTCTCTGTGTATCTTTGCAGTCATAACATAAGTAATTTAATTTTCTGATTCTGATTCAGTCATTACGAAGAAAGAGGAGAAACAGTACTACGAAGCCTGATTTCACAAATTTAACACACTTTAAACAGTAAACCTTGCTTTAGTCTCACCTCAGGCCTACAATCCAGAATAGGGTTTAAAAGAATAGGACTATTCAAATGTAAACAGCCCCCCAACTCAAATAATATGATCAGCCAAAAAAGAAATAAAAACTTTAGCATAAGCCAGTTAGCATCATGAGGCAAGTGTGTGATGATTTAGGGAGACAATTAGCATGATGCTAATTTGTATCACATTAGCCTTCATCACTTGTTGGCCACGCGTGCCTATAGGCTTCAGTTCAAAAATAAACACTGGACAAATGTATTGGGACATGTATAGTTACTGAGTCCCAGTGCACTCAGGAAGCTCCATAAAGACATGGTTGGATGAGTTCGGTGTGGAAGAGCTAGACAGGACCACACAGAGTCCTGACCTCAACCCCATCCAACACCTTTGGAATAAACTGGAACAGAGATTGTGAGCCAGGCCTTCTCCTCCAACATCAGTCTCTGACCTCAATTTATGACGTCTCTACAGAATGAATGGGCAAATTCCCACAGAAACTCAAATCTTGTGGAAAGCCTTCCAAGAAGAGTGGAAGCTGTTATAGCTGCAAAAGGGGACCAACTCCAAATTAAAGTTTATGTATTTGAATGCAATGCCTTTAAAGTTTATGTTGGAACAATGGCATCCCAATACTTTTGTCCATAGAGTGTAGTTGATCAGCTACAATTGGAAGAAGCAAAAATTCAAATCTCTGTATTGTTCCATTTCTCAGTATATATTGTTATCCCATATAGCACTACATACTAATTACACTCATTCATATTTACTGGCTTTTTTATGTAAAATAAACTGAAGAATGTAAACAAAAGTATTTGAATATTATGCCCTGTGCCAAAACAACAGTATGTAATTATTTAGATCTTCTGTTACTTATTACAAGACTGTTTTTTAGGTACATATTTTATAGCTGTCCACTGGTTTTTTGTTTTTGTTTTTCTTGTCATTTTTTGTTTTTTTTTTGACATTTTGGAAAAGATACATCAGAAAAGTACTCAAATATCATACATAATGCCATTTTAGTCTCATTGCATTTCAGTGTTTACATTTCTCATGGAACTAACTCATATGCATTAACACAGCAAAATCAATTTACACAGTTTATTCTCTGCTGGCTGTAAATGTTACTAAGTTTGGCGTTCCAGTATGATTTTAAGCAGTTGCTATAATTTACAGTACGCCAAAGTTGCTGGGATAAACGTGCTTCTGCCTTTTAGGAAATATTGTTCTACCATTGACTCATATTTCTCATGTCACTTTTAAACTTTGCATTGTATTTTTTTATATATGTTTTTACCTTAATTAAAATGTCGATACAGAAGTCAAGTTAAAAAGCCATTTCACATCCGTAGCCAATTTTCAGCATTGTTTTTGCTAAAAATGTCAAGTCAGTACATTCAAAATGTAATAAAACACAAATGTCCATTATGTGAGCTTTTTTATTAAAAGAAATTGTGATGCAAGCAAAATATTGAAATACAGAATGAGATCAAATGCTTTTATTTTTACAAGACATTGCATGTATGCAGATAGGAGAGAGAAAGAGTGAGTTAGTTACCCAAATCTTAAAATTTACATTTTTTTATATTGTTACATATACAAAAACTATACAAACATGTACAGTTTGTTCTATATACTTGGTCTGTTTGTGCGCAACTAGCATTTCAAAACCAAGGTGTATGTATGTATATATCTATATACAGGTGCTGGTCATAAAATTAGAATATCTTCAAAAAGTTGATTTATTTCACTAATTTCATTTAAGAAGTGAAACTTGTATAATGTATACATTCATTCCACACAGACTGATATATTTCAAGTGTTTTCTTTTAATTTTGATGATTATAACTGACAGCTAATGAAAACCCCAATTCAGTATCTCAGAAAATACACAATAGGGCATGAACGCAAAAGTCGACTAGTCGACTCTGCCTGAAGGAAGTCGACTAGTTGAGTGTTTTTTTTCCTCTCTCCATGCCCGCTTGTGTAGGCAATGCGGTCTCTGCCTCTGATTGGCTGACGCTGACACGCGTTCTGTGAATTAACCAATTATTGTAGTCCCTTCATAAAAGGGGCGGTACAGTTGCCGGTTAGAGTGAAAGGTAAACACAGACAACAACAACAAGGCGAGAGACACGGCAGCAGAGACACACACACATCACATGTATGGAGATACTTCACTCTAGACACACAAACAGCACGGAGACCTGCACAATCTGCAAGTCGGTGTTAAAGTACTGTGACAGTACCGGTGTTCTGCAAGGCCATCTGGCACCGCTAGCTAGCATGCTAACGCTAGCTAACATGGCTAACGCTAACACTGCAGGGAGTCGTCCTACCGGCTTAATCTGTTCCCTCTCAGATGGTATCAGCCTTTGTTTTGTTCTGTTTATTTGTCGTGTTGACTGGTAATGTTTCAGAGAACTTTTAATAAAAGTTGCTCTATGTTGCAAACCCCTGTTTGCAACTAGTCGAAGTCGAGTCAACTATCCTGACCGACTAGTTGCCTTGAAAAAATCTGGAGTCGTTTATGCCCTAATATATAATATATATAATATATAAGCTGTGCAAAATTCCAAAATAGATAACCTAGCCTTAAGATTACTTAAAGACAGATAGGAAAAAAGATCAGAATAAGAAATAGACTAAAAATAAAATAAGATAAAAATAAAATTTAGTAAAAGAAATGTATAGAAAGAGAAACTAAAGAGTGTGCATGGGTGAGGTAGATGAGAAGTGTAATTACCATATTGGGCAAATGTACATCTAAAATGAGCATATCATGCAAATAGACATATTGCGCAAGATAGATATAGATAAGATAAATTATATTATAAGGAGGCTGTTTATATGAGTCATAATAATCAAAAGCCTTTCTTCAAAGAACAAATGTATTAAAGATGCGACGTCACTCGCAGAACACCTTCTTAAAAAGGGGTGTAATAATAAATAGACTTTTTCATTTATTATTATCGACTTACTGCATTCAGCGCCGTTTATGTGGGAATAAATAAGATAATCCACGGTCCTGCTGGCCTCTTCTCTTCACTTTGCACCTTTTCTACCCCATCTCGCGTGCATAATCTTACCCTGTCCCACTTTCAGAAAGCAAGGCCCAACAAGTAATTTAGCTGATACATCCTGACAGCCGTAAGAGAAATCACTTGGGAATTCAGATATCAATTTCATACCATTTGAATTTCCCTTTCATAATCATGCAAATGGCGAGAGTGGCAGGCCACGTCGAATTGCGTGGGACAAGCTTGCCTTTTGATGTCGACTCGTGTTCTCAGTACACTACAACAAGTGGCTCACTAGGCCTGAGCATGGATTGGCAGTTTCAAAGGGGAATCGGTGACATGCATCTCAAAACCATCCCCTCTTTAATCCTCTCGCCTACTTCTTTCTAGACTAACACCGCATATAGTATTCAGAGTTAATTACTGAGCAATCCTTATAGGAACTGTATTCAAACTGGTGCAAATATGTCCTGCGTTGACATGCACTTGTGAAACTGGTCGGTATGTCTGATATTTCACATTATGACGAATTCATCCTATTTTCCCTATAGATAAGAAAAAAGTCTGGTAATTTCATGTAGAAATAAGTTCAATAATTGTGGAATATTCATATTTTTCAAAATGAGAACTGGTAGATAGGTTAAGCAGATGTTTTCAGTTTCTGAGATATATAATGCAGTGTACAGAAGATGGACAAAATAACTGAAATACCACATGCTCATACATTACCTTCCATATATGTAGGTGCAGTGTGCTGGGACAGTTTCCCAGACAAGCATTAAATGGGGTGCTGGTGGGCTAGTGGGTAGGATACTTGCCTCTGGACCAAAAGGTCAGGGGTTCGAATCCTACCTTCAGCAGACCACCACTGGGTTCCTAAGCAAGGTTCCTAACCCCAAGTTGCTCCAGGAAACTGCCCCCTGTAGTTAGTCGCTTGGGATGATAAACGCTGTACATGTAAATACCATCTTAGTCTAGGCTTAGTCTTAATCTAGATCTGAGGAAATACATCCTGAAGATTTACAGCTAAAGACAGAGTTTAATGGACAGAGTAACAACGTAAATGGATACTACCACACCGCTGTGTCTGTCATACTCGTACCGACGCCACACACGCATTACCAAGTCCCTGGCATGTATAGAGAATATCACATAATATTATCTGGTCTGTGGTGGTCCCTTTCCATTATTGGATGGGTTGGGGAGAAATTGTGCATCAACAGATGGTCTGCAGTCTGTTACTCTAAACCCAATGGCACTTATATGGTAGGTGTTTCTGATAAAATGGCCAATTTGTATGAATATGTCATTAATTACATTATACATACCCTGTTAATACTATATAAACTATATACATGTATATAGTATGATGTATGTAACTGCATATATCATTGTTCTATGCCTGCACATGGTTGGCAAACAATATCCAATAAACTTGCTACTTAACCTACAGAGCCATAAGCATGTCATGGCAGATGTCATATGCTGTCATTAGCTGTCAAGGCAGATCATGTCCATTAATAAACAGTGCAGCACAAAGGATGCTACAATGTTTGATGTCCTAACAGGTTATGTCACCTGTTAATTTAAGATCATGATATCAATCACTGTTGTGCATATCAGGACAATTACCAGTAATGGTCACAAGTGCTTCATTGCTGGATATAACTTATCATGACAGAATATAACATCTGCTGTGACATGACTTCCGCTATGACACGTCTATGCCGTCGTTATGATGCAGGATTAAGGTAATTATTTTTCACTGAGGGACCTCAATCACTGCCATGGACAAGTTCTAAAATTTCCACACTACTTTTTCTGAGTGCCGCTAGGAAACACTTTTCTGTAGACGTGCTTCTCTGTGTAGACTATGCCACAGGCTATGCACTTTCACAGGTATGAGCTTTCATTCATATGCTCGTTTCAGTCAAACACTGACCTTTCTTTTTGAGATAAAGAACCTTTTTTTTAAGCAGGGATGTGAGATTTTCAGCTTTGCTGCTTGCCCAGGAAACAGACTGCCTCTGAGGTGGAAGTTTTGTCACCTTTGATTGCAGGGTGGAGCAGTACTTTTCATCCAAGCCCTCCATCACTGGGAGCCGTCCCGGACTGTCTGTGACACCTGTCAGAAAAGTTTGCGCATTGGCGATGAAGAAATGTTCCGATTCCACACTTCACGAGACCGTTTGAACTGCTGATTGAAGTGTCTATACCTGCCGGGAACAAGAATTACGTCTGTCAGCGAGCAAGAGCAATGGTGGTCCAAGCCTGGAATCACCAGATTAGTTCCGCAGTGCAGCGCTGAGTTCATTCTGATACCCCTACAAATGAGGATAGACATTTCTAGCCATATTAAGATCATAAATGAAACTTTGGTGCCCATGATATTCCATTATACTCCATAATACATAGCACATCAGACTCATTAAGTTCTCACTGAACATCTCCTCACTGAGCGTGGTTGTGTCATTAGCAACTACTGAAGTAGCTCCTTCAGACACATATATGGGTGTTTAGAAATAGCTACTACAAGAAGAGTCAATTTTGGTGTGACCAATTGGGGCAGTTCTTTTTGTTAAATGTTCCACTTAGTTCTACAGAACTCGATTATCCTCGGAGTGTCCCCACGGTAACTGGGATTAAATATAGAGGAACTGGGCCATTTCAAAAAAGGCCACCAAAACTGTCT
Source organism: Brachyalestes nurse (assembly GCA_037974405.1). Classification (NCBI taxonomy): domain Eukaryota; kingdom Metazoa; phylum Chordata; class Actinopteri; order Characiformes; family Alestidae; genus Brachyalestes; species Brachyalestes nurse. Next base: position 7,636 of record JBBPCY010066354.1, read on the forward strand.
TTCCATCATCTCCTTCTTATTGCCACAGTTATTATGAATACAAGCAGAGCACTGTGTTCAGGTTTAAGGACATTGTTGATTCCTTTTTCCAGTTCGATTCCCTGGATCTGGATCCCGGGCTCATTACCATACTGTACACCCATGCCCCCTCATCTGATTCTGCAGAGCTGCGAGGCGGATAATTACGCTCGTAATTACGCTCCTTTATGCTGAGACAACTCCACCTGAACAACCCTGCCACCATCATTCCCCAACAGGCCTTTAAACGCTTCTCTCACGAGATGCAGAGCACTGAGTCGCCTCCAGCAGGAGGAGGGAGCAGGCCCACTGGTACTTGGGCTTTCTGCACAGGACTTAGCATCAAGCTCTGGGGCACTCCAGAGCCAAGAGATGAAGAAAGACAACAAAGATATATACTGAAGGAGGTCCACTGAGAAGGAAATTGTGAAAGATGTCCCAGTATACAGTGTGTGCCTAGAAAATTCAAATCTGATGGGCTTTCTTTATGTCAGTAGCCCCTCTGCTTACTGGAAAGAGCAAAAAAGGGTTAATTCTGACATTTGCTTTAATGAAGGTGACTACGATTATTCTCGCCACAATGTATTCATGTCCAATTCCACCCAACTAGCTAGGGCCTGCCCTTTCACAAAACACCATCAACACAGTGAAGACGAAGACGGTATACATTCCCTCCAAATCACGTGAGGCTCCACCACATCATTTTGAACTGCCGCTAACGCAACGGACATACTCCACATGCTTGGAGGAAAACGCAGCACATTCTGTCACATCAGTTGACAGATGCCAGTGCTGACTAGCATCACACTGAGTGATGGGGGAGAAGGAGGACAATCTTATGTACCCAGAAAAAGTGAAACAAATTGTCCTCTCTTGGACTTACAGCAACGGGTGGCTGTGGCAACTCATTGCATCAAATTCGCAACCTCCCAGTGATATCTGACATTTATATATATTTCCCAGTCACATGTCTAGTTATTTTTTTTTTTAGTAAAACACATCTTCCACAGAGAACACTCATTTCTGCACAATTACTGTTAAATAGTTTAATTTAATTAAGAACTAGTTTTATTTTTATTTAGTTTTATTTAAGAAATATACTGAATGTGTCCTGTGGCACATTTTATACTGCCTGTTTTCTTTTTCCAGTATGTCAAACTCAGCAAACAGAAACTGTGCACCAAAATAATTTAGTGTGTCCTGTCCTCTGTGGAGGGTGTGGCCTCAGGTAGGACTTTATGACTAAAATATTTGCATAATGTTAAAATAAAAAATCCATAGTATACTGTGTAAGTGCATAAGCCCTTAATGGGTGCTGACATGAGCCTATATAAGTATTTATAAAGGCTTATAAGTGTTGCTTATGGCAACTGTATGTCAAGTTGACATAACAGATGTCACAAGACCATTTTCTTTGATCGTTACGGACAATGTTCTCTAGGTCGAGCTGGGTTTAAAATAGAGAACAGACTGTGGAGACATACATAGTTGTGACAACTGCAGTATTTAGACATATTCTCTGAAGAGGATGTAGCCTTGGGTGAGACTTAATGACTAGAATAGCGGCATAAAAATAAGATATCTTTAATGTATTATAAAAGTACCAGTCACATAATGAGGCAGCCAATTTGACAGAAGTGCTAGAAATATGTAATTATAGTGTATTATATATGAATGTCTTCTTGCGTCCAAAATGCTTGGAACAAAGTGCATACATTTTTTTGTGTGAAAATAATGCATTTGTTCAAAGGCAGTTGTCAAGGGTGGCCTCATAAAAAGCCACTAAATTTACCCATCCCGCTTAGAAAGCTAGCTGAACACCTTTCATTGGCTGAAAGGCAGGAATGAAGTTGTATGAACAATATGTAAATATACAGGGCATATATTTCAGCACACACTATTTTTTCTCCATACAGTCATACCCTCCAAGTTATGTCCATTCTGGAGTGAGAACACACCGCCCAGGGACTCCTGAGCCCCAAGGGCTTTGACTGATTACACTTCAGCACTGTGTGTAAAGCCAATGCCGCGACTAGTAACAACTGTTATTAAGCCGTTTAACAAAGTGAACGACTATCCTGAGAGATTTCGGCTGACGTTCAGGGAGAAAGATCAATGTCGGCATGCTTTTGAAATTCAGATTTGGCAAGAGCTTTAAGGAGCCGATAAAACTGGAGCAGGATTCCCTGCACGACCGGAGCCCTTCAGTATATTTATCTGCTTTATGACTGCAGTATTTTAAACCATCATAAGCAATCAAGTATATGCAGTTATAATATAAAGCATAGTTAAGAGCATCATATAATTAGCATAAACTGTGGTGCAGCTTGGCTGCCAGCATCTGAATCAGCATGATGTCAGGTAGGACTAAAATAAGGAGCCTGGGTGGCAGTTAGAGCTGTACACTAGCACTTCATGCTAGCGTTGGCAGCTTAATGCTAGTGTAGAGTGCAGGATCATCTCAGCTGTCAATGGTGAACCATGCTGAGACTGACAGCGACAACCAGCCGCTTGAGGGCTCAAGTGAGGTTCCCAGGGGCAGCAAGGGGGTTGTTGTAACAGCACGATACCATAGCACTTGTTCAAGGAACTTCTGCATGACTACAGTTCACTGGAGGGCATGCCTCATCATATATAGGGTCAGCCCTTAACAGCTAACATAAGTAATTATAAAGCCTTGTTCATATAGATTTCACCTGTCAAGCTTTTGTCAGCTTTGTAACACCTATATTCTACTTTATTTAATAATGTGACCATTCTGTCATAGGTGAACACACCACAGCACACAGTGAACAGCACGAAATTCTTCCCCTGCATTTAACCCATTCACCAAGTGAAGCAGTGGGCAGCCAGGAACACAGCGCCCACTGTGGGGACAGTACCTTCCTCAGGGTACCTCAGAGGTGCTTAGCAGTTTTGGGAATCGAACCCACAACTTCCTGATTGCAGGGCACATGCCCTAACCACTGTGCCACCAGCAGCCCCCTTGAACCTTAACACAGACATAACCATGTAATAATATGTCAATAGCAGCTGTCATGCTAGATAATAACAAGTAGTACACGTGTTATGCTTATTAGTAATTGTCATGACACATGCAATGTCATGACTGGTGACATCACGGACATGTTTATGGCATGCCTAAAGTGTTATGTAGAAGAAAAAAAGTGTCATGGCCTAATGTCAGACAAAATGTGGCACCTGGAATAGGTGTTATGTGTAAATGACATCAAATTTTAAAAACAGAATAAGCGTTAATTAAATGTTTATGTGGCTTTATTGTATAAAGGATATATTAAATGTTTAACTGCTTGAGTGGAGAGCTGGAGTGGGTAAGGGTCCTTCCATAGTTGTCTGGAGAGCAGAAAATCTTCAACTCACGTCCAAACAACAAATGGGCACCGGTAAGGTACAACAGATATAATAACCCAACATAATACTAGATTTTATGAAAGGAACTACATTTTCCTTTTCAGAGAAACGCATGAGCATTCACTGTTGGGCATCTCAGACTTGCTAAAGCACTTTATCGTCCTCCACAAAGACATCACATAAATCCCACTTCTTAAAGCTTGGAGGAAAAAAGGAACAATGGAGTCCCACGGTGCCGCAGGAAACGTCTCGGCTAGCATTAATCTCGAGGCGTGCTTCCCAGCGACTGTCCACCCAGTGTGATTGCATACCAGAGAATTTACCCATCAGTGTGTCCCTTATCTTCATAGAACAAGCGTCTCTGGCTCTGCAAGTCTCCTGGGCCAGCGTTCCCTCTCCCATACACACCTTCGATCACATTTGGACAGACAGACACATTTTATGAAAGGTACAGAAAAGGTGAGGAGCTGATTATAAGCACGTCGTTAGCCACCACAGTGATCCCACTATGAAGCAAACTGCCAAACCTGCAAATCCATTGAGCTTCGCGTTTAGAATCACAGCCAGAGGGAAGCAACCGCCAACTGTGGTGTGCCATACATGTCCCAGCTGATCCAGACTGAAGGCATAGCAACAGAATCTTCTCGTGGAAATGAAACATTTGTCTATGTGTGCAGTTATGGAAGAACTGAAATAACTCGAATAACTTCCAAACAGCATAACTTTGGAAATACATATTTTCTATCATTACCTTTGTTGCATTGAGGTACAGTTCAAACAATTTCAACATTAACGTCTATGAAACACTTTCATGCTCAATTTTTACAAGCGTGATAAAAGTATTACACACTAAACAAATGTCCGTCACTTCAGTTAATGCTGTTAATGTTAATACTTCAAGAAACCATGTTTTCTTTCAATTCCTGACATTAATCCTCAAGTATTGCTTTTTAAGTATGTTGTTCAGTACCATTGGATGTGTTATAAAGTCCCTTTGTATGGAGCGTGTAGAAAAAGCACTGTCTAAATTCCTAAAAAAGAACAAATTTGTTACCTGGACAACCAATTAGTTTCAGCCATAAAAGCCATTTCATTTCATGCTTGAAGCTTGTAACAGACAGTGTTGGGCAAGTTACTTTAAAAATGTAATTAAACTACTGATTCCTAGTTACTCCCTTTAAAAGTAATCAAATTACTAATGTGATTACTTTATTTCAAAAGTAATTAGTTACATTACTAGTTA
>JBBPCY010066395.1:0-12266 GCA_037974405.1 Brachyalestes nurse
GAGGTGAAGTAGGTACTTAGGGCAAGAAAATCAAGCTGCCCAGGTTTCGGCGAGGTGCTGAGTTTGTTTCGCGGCGTACCGGGGATGAAGGGTGGTTTGTTTCACCAAAAATACTGACCAGGAGCCGCCACTGCTGAAGACCCACCTCTTCAAGGAGCACCTTGGTGACTAACCAGTCCTCTTGTTTATCTCTTATACATCTTTTTCTATATATTTAAGAAAAACATTGGGCATTTATCCTCTTAACTGTTTTTCCTTAACTGTTTTTCCTTAACCTAACTTTCTTTTTCTTTTGACAGGGTTTGTAATTAAAGCTCTTTGTGTTCTTCCATTACTTCTGCATCTGTATCCTCCTTCCCTGTGTCCCACATGACACCTGTTTGTTTATTAAATGGTTAACTTGTGCATACATCCAGCTTCCAATCCAAACATTACAACACCTGTAACTGATTTGAAACTGAACTCATTTAGTTAACCCTTGTATTTTAACCATTTAAAAACAGGAGTGTAATTTTGCTGAAAATCACATTTTAATAAATAATAGCGTCCTTGCCTGCACTGGTGTAAAGTGGTGGGCCAAAGTTAAACTAGGTTGAGTCATCCACTATTTCAATAGTTTTCGAGAAGTTCCACAGAAACTTGGAATAGGCAGCTCAAGTTGATGGCTAATTAAACTGAAAGACAAACTTGGATAAATTATATTAATTATTTGGCTGTATAAAAATTGCTATTCTACTCAAGGCAATGCTCATAAATGTCACACTGTCTGGCAACATGTTACATTCATAAAAAAGGTGGACTCTACTGACATTTCTATTTGCTGTGTGTATTTGTATCCATTCTTCATTTCCCTGTCTCTTGAAACATTTTACTTTAAAGCATGTGTTTGATCATTAGACCAAGAGGGGAGCTCTTTTACATCTTAGAATTGCAAACACATCTGTTGTGTGTCTAAGAGAGTTCTCTAAGCATTCAGTTAAGTTATCCAAGTCTTCTAGACCAGATTATTCCAAATGGGTTCGATAAAACTGAAATCTGTTGCGGAAGTTATTGTATGACTAATATGAAAGCGAGGGAATGTGCTTACATTATGATTAAAAAGAAGCCCATGTGTAATAAGGTAGTGAGTGATTTGAGATTACCGTGGACAGTGCAAATATAGCTATGTTATCCACATTAACTCCAAGTTAAATTAAAAGTGTGACCACAGCAGTGAGTAGCCCCTGGCACATTTTGAGTAAAGTACGTACAGCACAGAGTGTGTAATTCTTTCTTTGCGTTTAACCCATTCACCCAAGCAAAGCAGTGGGCCCCCATGAACATGGTGCCCATAAAGCAGCATGTGGGGACGATATCTTGCTCAATACCTTTGTGGTGCCACTGGCATTAGTGAAATTCAACCTCACAAACTTCTGATCACAGGGGCAACTCCCTAACCACCAGGCCACCAGCATCCTACAGATTCTAGAATGTAAGCAAATGCAGATTTCAGTGGATCTTATTTTATTGCTGTGTACTGTTAAATTTGCTAGTAAGCAACAAAATTCTCATAAGAAATTCTGAATAAGGCCCGGTGGCCGGTAGACAGTAATTAGAGAGAAAGAGAAGAGTTTCAAAGGATGTGAAGGTGAAATATGTTTTCAGATAAATACTTAGGGGACTTCTGTAAAGTTAAATTGGAGCTGTGGAAGGAGGAAACCTTTGCTCTCTAAATGAAACATGAAGCCCAGACTCAATTTTGCCAGTGAGAATGTAGAAAAAGACCAGGACTGGAATAATGTTCTATGGACTGATTAGTTTAAAATTGAATTATTTGGACACTAGAACAGAGGACATGTTTGGCGTGAAACAAATACACCATTCCAGGAAAAGGACCTCATGCCAAAATGAAGCATGGAGGTGGAAGTGTCATGGTTTGGGGATGCTGCACTGCAGCAGGACCTGGCCAGCTCACCATCATAGAATCCACCAATAATTCTACCATGTTTCAGAGGGTGCTTGAGGAACATGTAAGACCATTTGAAAGAAAATTTAAAACTAAAGCGGAACTGGACCCTGCAACATGACAATGACCCAAAACATACCAGTAAATCCACCAAGGACTGGCTGAAAACTAAGAAATGGAGAGTCAAAGCCCAGATCTTAACCCCAATGAGAAGGTGTGGAGTAACTTGAAACAGGCTTTACATGCAAGAAACCCCTCAAACATCTCATAGCTGAGGGAATTCTGCATTGAGGATTGGGGCAAACGTTTCTCAGGCCGATGCCAAGAGACTGGTAAATGGCTACAAAGGGGGTAACACTAGCTATCAGTGGGTAGGGTGTCCTAACTTTTTCCTCAGAACAGGCATTTTTGTTGATATCTTTTGTTTAATGAGTAAAATATTTTTTGTGGTTTACCTGCAGTTAAATCACTTTCTTAAATCCAGAGATAAATTAAAACAAGATTGATATTGATATATAAATTGTGGGCAGTGCAAATGTAGCTGTTTTTATATGTAACGGTACATGTATTCGTATCGAACCGTCATGGTACATGATGTCGTATGGAGAATACATGGTACGATGGAGAAGACGCGATTAAAGTAATGCAGAACTAAATTTACAAGCGTGAGTTTTGTTGCCTTCTCACCTCTGTGTTAGCGGCTGCTAACCAGGCGTCGTTCACTCGGCAGATCCAAAAATGAGACGATACGGGGAGTTAGGTCTGTGCTTTCCTCCCTCAGAATGGGAGAATGTATTTCCTTTCTTCTAAATAAGCATTCGAGTGGTGAAAAGTTCTCAAAGTTTAGCCTGCCTGTCTGCTACCTGGCCTCAGGATACCATCCCAAGCCAAGAGACCTGGGTTGCCCACAAAAATGGACCAATCATCAATAAAGCCCACATGGCTATCACAGCACTTCTTGGACATCTAGTAATTCAGTGCCCAAAGCCTTCTGTAGGGCTCAGGGCCGTACTGCTGCAATGCCCAGGGCTGTACTGCTGCAATGTCCAGTGCAGAAAGCACGTTTCATGCTCCTTCTTAGAGTCACTATGAAACCAAACCCCTTAATTTTACTCATTAAATTAACCTTAATTTCTCACAAGGGAAATTAAGGAAAATGAAGGGAAAAAGTGCACGGATTAAGGCTGATTAAGGGGTAAAACTACTGAATTTTCTCCTTAGATTTTCAAATGTGTCCCTCCTAAAAATAAAACTTCCTTAATTAATGCCTTAAATTTAAGATTATGGAGTTTCACACCAATATGTCCTGGGCTGAAATTGCATTTCTACTTATTTTACCGACCTTACCACCATAAGTTGGCACAGTGGTGCATTCCTAATTATTTATTTTATAGCCAGGTCCGCCACACTAGGAACAAGCCTAGGTGACTAGTAAAAGAATAAATAATGCCGAAGCAAAGCCTAAAGTTCGAGCAGCAGCGGCAGCAAACAGACATGGCAAGGCAGACAGTGAAAAAGGTGTTAAACACTGACATTCTTGTTTAGATTTAGCCTAATTCTGTGTCTCACAATCAGGTTCTGTCCATCTGTAGCAGTGTTTCAGATAAAAGATAAAAAGATAGCAACTGCAGGACGTGGTTTGTCAGTACATGTCTGAGGAGAAAGCTTGCTTATTCTTTGACAGAGCTTTGCAATTTGGATATTAAAATATATTTTAGTTCACATTGCTGCTATTCGATAGATGCTCAGAGACTCTCACAAGCTAAGGCCAAATCTCACCCTAGTGTACAGAATGTTTAGGAGACCAATACTGGCCTCTTCAATTCAGCAATTGACAAAACGCAATGTGTTTGAATGTTTGGGTCTCACATTGCAGGCTGTAAGACAAAAAACCCACCAAGCTGTCCACTTGCAGAGCTGAGTCAGAAGAGGAGTGAGGTGGGATTTACCAGGCTATAAATAGCAAAACAGAGGAGAGGCTACTTTTCATTACATGCATCACACCCTCCCATCTGCTGTCTGGCTACCCTGGTAACATTCTCTCAGCACCGCCTGTCAAACCGGAGATACCCATAGCAACAGTGTAAGTCTGCATCACGTAGCATCTCAAGTGTAAGAGTACCAACAAATATTTACAGACGAGGATATAAGTGAGACATGCTGAGAATGCTGGTTAACTTACTATCCCAATAATTCAGCGATATAATTTAATGAGTAATGGGTAACATGATAGGAACAGGATTTTTCTAAATGAGTACAGGCCCACATAGTATTTTTTTTACCCCTTTTAATAATTTGTGTAAGTTATGTACCTAAAACAGACAGTTTTTACATGACTTAGAATTAAGGAGGCTCTTTTGTCACCGTTCCTTTAAGACTAATATGATGTATGCAAATGACCTCTGTTCTGACTGGCAGTTAGGTATTTATTCTAATTTATTTATTCTATATTAATGGTGCCCTTTAAAACCACAACAAGAGCTACATATTACATCAAATTCATTTTAAAAAGCAACAAAAAGGAAAACTTCCTTGACATGGGCCTTCTAATTTATAAACTGTCCTACAACAGCTTTAATCATGACTGAGCTTCTTCTTACTAGATAAATTACATTTATGCTGCCATAACAGAATTATAAATGACTGCCAAGGGCACTGACATACCACGATGGATATTGGATTTTGGACATGCAGATAAAAGTCTGAATAGTCCTTTTCTTTTTTGGTTTGAAAAACACAGCACTCATTTCTTCCAAAAAGATCTGAAATACTGATTTGTCTGACCTCATTACATGCTGCCACATGCTGATGGTCCATATTAACAAATTAACTGAAAAACAAGAAACATTTAGGGTTCTAAAAGTCAAAGTAAATTTAAGAATAGCTGTGCTTTTTATTTAGGATTTCCCATACTGTCCCAACTTTATATGAATTGGGGTTGTATTTTCACTGGCATGTAGTCAGCTATTGTGTATTAATAAATGATATTAGATATCAGAATGGACCTAATTAAAAGGCATTGTTTTCTAAGCTAAGCCCATATTCAAGTCTTTTTTTATTCAAGGTAATTAACATACATGATGTAAACGTCAAGGTAATTAATAATGCACATAATGTAAATGCATCAACATTACAAGCAGAAATAGAAACAATCTATGTAAAAGAAGAGCAGGAACTTTGTTGTATTGTAGACATCATTAAACATGGTTCAAGGCTATCCACATACACACCAGTGATGTACAAATAGCTACCATGACACTTTGTTAGTGAATGGATTGAACCAGAATCATGGCACAATACAAAAAAGCAAAGATTACAACACTGCAAGCTTATTTTAAGGCAAGAAGAATACTATGCAGTTTCATCTCATTCTGTTTTACATTTGAAGACACCATTTATATGTCCTAGGTTTTGTGAGCAGAGATAAAAAGTGGTTTTGTGCTTCATCTCAATGATATTTTGCATGAGTGTTGTCTACAAAACTAGATTATCCTTGTTGAATATGACATACCATCCACTGAAGAAAATATGGATTAATGAAAAAGTGCACCTGTGTATATACGCCCCAGTTTTCCAGTTCTCCAGCAATAAAGCATGTTACAGTTGACACACCAACCCAAACCCCAAAAAACAAAAAGGCAAACAGAAGTCTTGCGTTGAGTTATAATATGCTTCTTAAAATCATAAAAACATCCATTATAATAGATCTGCAGACTTCTGTCTGTATTAAATAAGCATGTAATTTACTCTCCAGTTAGTCCCTTTCGAAAGTGCATGCTCAAAATAATAGCATGGAAATCAGGGAAAATAGGTCTCTGTAAAAGAGACAGAGGAAAATTTAGGCCAGTTCTATCCTCATCATATGAATAGTGGTCAAAACATGAAAAATTATCTGCCAATAGAATGAGACATTATTTTATTGTTTTCCAAATAAAATGACTTAAAACTAGTAAAAAAGAAAGCTAAATAGTCCAATAGCATTCTTAAAATGTGGAATATATTCAGCATTGATAATTCAGAATCCAGCAGCTTTAAGGTACACCCCATTGCATTCTGCGCACTGCTTGTATAATCTTCACAGAGGGGGGCAACCTCCTCATCAATACCTTTGATTTTAGAAGAAAGTTAAATGAACAGGAGTCTACCAACCTTTTATACAGCACTGTGAAAAAGTATTTTTTTTTTCACGTTTTTTGCAAATGTTTCAAAATGATCAAACGAATTTAAATATTAGACAAAGATAACCCAAGTAAACACAAAATGCTGTTTTTAAGTGATGATTTTATTTAAGAAAAAAAAAAACTCTCCAAACCTACATGGCCCTATGTGAAAAAGTAATTGCCCCCTAAACCTAATAACTGGTTGTGACACCCTTAGCAGCAACAACTGCAATTAAGTGTTTGTGATAACTGGCAATAAGTCTTTTACATCGCTGTAGAGGAATTGGCCCACTCTTCTTTGCAGAATTGTTTTAATTCAGCCATATAGGAGGGTTTCCGAGCATAAACCACCACAGTATCTCAATTGGGTTCAAGTCCGGACTTTGACTAGGCAACTCCAAAAACTTCATTTTGTTTTTTTTAGGCAATTCAGAGGTGGACTTGCTGGTGTGTTTTGGATCATTGTCCTGCTGCAGAACCAAAGTGCGCTTCAGCTTTAGGTTCTCCAGTGGTTAATAAAGGCCCTCACCATGGTTCGCTGGAGTCTCAAAGCTTTGGAAATGGCTTGGTAACCTTTTCCAGACCGACAGATGACTTTCTTTAGATCGTGGCATTATGTTTTCTTCTTCTGGGATGTTTTAGCCTACTTGTTAAATGCTTTCTTGATTCAACAGGTCTGGCTTTCTTGATTCAACATGTAGGACCATGTAGGTTTGGATAGTTTTTTAATAAAATCATTACTAAAAAATAAAATTATTGTTTATCTTTTTCTAATATTTAAATTAGTTTTATAAACATTTTAGTGTGACAAACATGCAAAAAAATAAGAAAACAGGAAGGGGCAAATATTTTTTCACAGTACTATACACACACACACACACACACACACACACACACACACGGGCATTAACACTCTGCCTGAAGGAAGTCGACTAGTCGAGTGTTTTTTTTTTTTTCCTCTCTCTGTGCTCACTTGTGAAGTCTCTGCCTCTGATTGGCTGACGCTGACACGCGTTCCATGACTTAACCAATTATTGTAGTCCCTTCGTAAAAGGGGTGGTACTGTTGCCGCTTAGAGTGAAAGGTAAACACAGACAACAACAAGGCGAGAGACACGGCAGCAGAGACACACACACATCACATGTGTGGAGATACTTCACTCTAGACACACAAACAGCATGGAGACCTGCACAATCTGCAAGTCGGTGTTAAAGTATTCTGCATTCTGCAAGGCCATCTGACACGGCACCGCTAGCTAACATGGCTAACGCAGATGGACACCTAAATTTACCAGAAAATTCAAGGTATCAGCCTTTGTTTTGTTTTGTTTATTTGTCGTGTTGACTGTTAATGTTAGAGAACTTTTAATAAAAGTTGCTGAATGTTGCACACACACACACACACACACACACACACACACAAGACTGACGACTATTGCACTTTAAAATCAATAGATAAGCCAAACTTCAAAAACTGAGCAAGTGTAACATTTATCATCAGCATTAAACCTGTAACAGCTGTATGCCTTTTTCTTGTACTTAGTAGCCATATTCATACTGCAGTTCTTTTATTTGTTTGGCCCAAAACAGTTTAAACCAAGAGAAAGATTTTTTAATGTTACATGTAGAGAAAGACAGAATAGAAGAACAGTGAAAAGGAAACATTACAGACACATGTTGGTTACTTTGACACGTGGCTTATAAGTATACGGCATCTCTTTCCCCTCTACATTGCTTTGCAGATGAGTGCAAAGTATTGGCTCTCAGTGTTCATGATCAGTACATAATTCAGGTCTCACTAACGAATGATGTCCAGGTAATGATGATCAATGTAGAGTGAATTGATGAGCAGGGAAAGAAGGCGGTTGCTGTCGCGAAGGCAATGGCCAGGGTATTTAATGAATTGACAGGCTTGGTTCAACGATTGCTGGAGGTCTGAATACTGCTTGCTGCCTGACATGGACTCCAGCGTTGTCAAAGCCTGAGGACACAAGGAATACATTGCTCTGCTCTGTTCCTGAAAGCATATACAGTAGACCCCCAAAATTCCCAGGGATTACGTTCCAAAAGCAGTTCCAAACCGCAAATGTGCGATGTGGTAAAAAAAAAAAAAATCCTAAAAATGCCTATTTTTATAGTGTAAACCCTAAATATGCCCCAGATAAAGCCGTATACGTATTGTACAGTGTACGCTGAACTGCTGTCTCCCACAATGCTAGAATGTAAAATATGGATGTTACTCCTATACATACTGTACAGCAGGCCTATTCAACTAGCGGCCCACGGGCCGGATACGGCCCTTTTGACATTTTCCATGGCCCGGAAGACTAAATCACAGTGTGTGATTCGTGTGATATAATAAAATTATGGGTTTTGGATTATGATTGGCTGGTAGTCCCCCACTACTTTCGCCAAGATTGTGTTGTATACAATTAGCCATGTATCTACTCTAATGGTCAGAGTTCCTGTTTAGAACTGGATACAGTTAAAACGGTAAAATTTGATGGTCAAAGCGGCACTGACAAAGTCCATAAACAAAAAGGACAAAGATAAATCTAAGTCAGCTGCTACGCCCACTTCACAGGAGGGGTAGGGGCTGCTGTGGGCCCTAAATATGTTGAATGTAGCAAAATATAAATATGAACTTGGTTAAAAAGCTCCTTATGTGAAAGTATTAAAGTTAAAGAAAATGGATATGTGTCATTCATTGATACTAATATAATATCTATTATCATCCTTTTTAGCTATTAGTAGTCATTTTTTAGCCATTAGTTGACAAATATTCTGTGTGGCCCCCGAACCCCCAGTGATTTTCATAATCGGCCCACTTGCTACCGAAGCTGAATAGACCAGAATGCCAGAGATGTCAGCAGCCAATCAGAAGCAAGGGGAAATGAATAACACTCTCGGATTGGCTACCTCCTGGGTATTTCACCAACCCAAGATGCACTTTCTTTGTTCTCTCGACAGTACCAAAAAAGTTAGTTATATTTTATATCGAAATGTAGCTGAATTTATGTTAATACTTATGTCACAAAATTAGTAAATTATATTGTTCTTAACAATTTAGCACTAAAATGCTTGAAAAATTATATACTGGCACGAAAAAAGCAACAAAAAAATGTGGAGGATATTGGCAGTTTTTGCAAATTTACGGGAGGTTTTGCAAACAATTATTCGTTCAGTTCTAAGAAAAAAAAAGGCGAACGATTGAACCCGAACAAACAGTATATTTGGTAACAGTTCAGTTTACTTTTTGTGGACCATTCTCAGAACAAAATTTCACTTATTTTGCACACTGTCGTTTTTCCTAGAAAATTCATAACATGCAAAAATAGTCCATTTACAAAGTTACAAAGGTGTTTGAACATTTGTGAACATTTAAACAAATGAGACCTAATCATTTTACTTGGTCATTTATTTATTTAAGAAAATGATCCAATATCAAATCTGTAAGTGGCAAAAGAATGTGAGATTATAGGCTAAGGAGTTAATTTGTAGGTAAGTAAGATAATTGTTTTTCATTAATGGGATAACTTTTTGGTTTAAATGAGAAGGGTTTATAGAAAAGAAATTCCAGGCATTAAATGCATTCCATGATGTTTTAGGTCAAATTTGTAAATGTATGCAGAAAAACAGAAAATTCTATAGGTTCACGAACACTAAAACACCACTGTAGATCAAAGTGTGGTCCATACATATAGATAGGGATCCCTGATTTTATTTAAGTGGTTTTTCTGAACCAGTAGTCTGAAAACCTTGACGTGAGCCACACTCCTACACTTACCATGGCCTACTCTTATCACTGGCATGCACTTGAAGTAGAGATTGGTAGTATAGATACAGACTATCAATCTAAAGAGTTTATCATTGTAACAGTATCTTCATATTGCCTTCCTCTAACTTACAATATTTGGTGTTCAAAACAATTATTTGAACAGCTACATTTTTAAGTAGAAGCTAAAATGCCAAAAAGGACTGTTAAAGTTTTTTTTGGGATGGTTGCTGCTTATATACATCTTTTAGATTTAAAGATCAATTGTGGTCCTGAATGTAGGCCTCAAGAAATGATGCTCTTACCTGATGGGCTTTAGCAGATAGCTGCAACTCTGTTCCTGGCTGAATGCGTAACTGGCTTTCTGAAGGCACCTGCACCAGGAGGAATGCTGACATGCTACGAGCAACAACTCGAAATCTGCAGTGAATATTAAACAAGTTTTTTTGTTTGTTTCCAGATACAGGCCAGCTTTTCTCTTTATATGAACAAGGTCTACCCTAGACATTTTTAGCAATGTTTTTCAAGTATTCACAAATACTCCACCTTGACTCTGAAACACAACAAATACTATATAACAATGGTCCATAAGTATTTTCACACAAGCATTTTGAGACCATAACAATTTTCACAAGAAATAAAATAGCATTAAACAAAGCTAAGTGTCACTATTCCAGCCACAGAAGAGTTTTATTTTTCACAAAATGGCTTTTTTTAGTGCTAAAATTGTTATTGATGCAGGCTTACAAAAATTTCCAGTGTAGGTTTTCTGAAAATGCCTGACAAATTCTATTACCATTATATTACCATTCATGTGTTTTCTTGAACAAAAGGTAGTTTGTTACTAAAACCAATTAAATATGAACTTTCTCACCTATTAGAGAGTGGAGACTTCTTTCCCAGGCCGATGACTCCCAGGATGCCTGAATTAAGCCTCTCCTCTCCCAGTTGGACAAGGCTGTTTTGAAAGGCCATCAAAGAGTGTATAAGAGTGTCCAGTCCACATGGGTCCCCCTGATCCACTTGAACCTGCAGCAGGTGCAAGGCTTTGTGCCACCACAGGAACAGCTTAGCCTCGTCTTCTGGACAGCTGAAGTTAGATTCATGCAGTCATTTTCTTAGCTTCAAAACATCGACACTGGTCAAAAACAAATCACAAAGTGTTCGCAGGTTACCTAGGAAAGACTTGGTTGATCCAAGAGTTGAGGAGCAGCAGAGTTCTCTTCTCATTGAGCAAGGTCTGCTCCATGTTGAGCCTCTGCAGAACATACACATAGAGGGTGAGGTAGCTGCCCAAAGCCAGGCTCTCCTGAATGAAGTCCTCCACAGTCAGCTCAGGAACCTGGAGAGAGACTAGAATGGGGCCCCAACCAAAGTACTGATCCACACAGCCACCTAAGAGAGTAAAAAAAAAAAAAAAAAAAAAAAAAAAGAAGGTGTGAGAGGAGAGAAGTAAAAAGAGTTCAACTATACAGTTTTCAGAGGGTGAATATCTGACATGACCGAAATTGCTTAAGGATTTAAAGACTTGCTGACTACACATTACCACCAGTGAAGTAAGATAATATGCAGGCCTCAGTGGTGCGGGTCATATGTCGTACAGATGCCAGGCATATACAGGAAGCTGTGAGCAGTGGCAACACCAGCGGGCCCTGGACCCTTTTCTCTACCCAGGAGCGGAGCTTAGCCGCAAGGGCTTCTGCTGTGGACACACTCGCTCCATTCAGGAGAATCAGCATCTCAGCAAACAAACTGCATGTGGCCATATGTCTTTGCTGCAAATCTGTTTCTGAAACAAGAAAAGGGCAGGGGTAGTGTGATTCAAGATTCTTTATTTGTCACATACAAGGTTGTACAGGTACAATGTGCAGTGAAATGTACCTCAAATGACACCTGAGGCTGTAAAATTTCCAAAATAGATAAACTAGTCTTAAGATTACAATAAGAAACAAACTAAAAATAAAATATGAAAAAAATATTCTGTGTAATAAAAGAAATATATATATAGAGAGAGAAACAAAAAAGTGCATGGGTGAGGTAGATGAGAAGTGAAATGACCATATTGGGCAAATGTGCATACTGTGGAAATAGACATATTGTGCAAAACAGACATCTGAATGTATACTGTACATGTGCAACGGTATTTATATGCATGATAAAGAACAGGGTGTCATATTAAACAGATGGGTATATACATATGGAATATACAGTAGAATATATAAATGTATAAATACACACACACACACACACACACACACACACACACTCAGCAAAAAAAGAAACGCCCCTTTTTCAGGACTGTGGAATGGCCGTTAAGACCTTAACAGCTTACAGAAAGTAGGCATTTAAGGTCACAGTTCTAAAAACGCAGGACACTAAAGAGACTT
>JBBPCY010066446.1:0-12265 GCA_037974405.1 Brachyalestes nurse
ATATCTATAAATAAAATACTGTGTATGTATATATATATGCATGCACACACAAATATGGCTGGGTATGTTTCTGCTTTTGGCTCCCACTTCTAAAGAGCTGGGCTGGTGCTGTGGGGGATGGGAGTGTGTGTATGTGTGTGTGTGTTAGTGTTATGTCAGTGTGGCCTACATCTGCTCTGTTAGGAAACCTTCACAACGCCCTCTTAAATGTGAATTGAAGACTGTGTGATTATAAATTCACTGTAAGATTTATGTCCTCCTTTTATAACACACATTAATTTGTTCTTATTAGTGAAATAAACAAACAAAAAACACTGCAGACTGAAATGTGACGTGATGAAGGTGATTGTAATCAGTGGTTGTGAATCAGTAATTTGCTGCTGAATTATTTCTCAGTAGCTGAAGCTTTGTCTTGAGTCTCCCTCTCTGTTCTCTGCGAGAGTGGCACAGTTATGTAACTGGTGCTTGACGGTGGATTGATGCAAGATGTGGGGGATGGTACAGATGAAATCTAGAGCTGGGCCCTTTTTGTTGTTTCCTCCGTTCTCTGCCTCACATGGTAGACAGATGATACTGTAGCAGACTGGAATTTTAGTTTTTAACGTACAGTTTGGACGGTGCGAGCCTGTTTGCTGGATTTCCAGTGTTGTGCTGCGGAGTTGACCCTGTTTCTCTAAGACCTCAAGGTTGCACGCCAGAGATAAATGGCCAGATGGTTGCTTGCAGTTTCAGAGAGTGTGCAGGAGTCTGTGCTTTTTTTTTGAGCTACATTTACTTTTTTTGTGCACACATCATCAGGGAAAGAAGTTTTATGTTGCCTGTATGTGTTGCATTGTGCAGCAACTTTGTCTTTAAATTGGGTTGTGTAATTTTTGCCTAGAGTGAATCTTTTTCCGTTTTTTTGCTTCTTAAATGTCATTTTACGGAAAAAATCTGAGAGTGGGACAATTGTTGGTGGTGTTCAAGCACATTGGCTCCAGTTTTTAATAACTAGGGAGGAGTTATTGTTCGATTAATCTTGAAAGTCTACGAAAATGTTGTGATTTGCGAAAATTAGTGATAAAATCACACCCACGTTCGTTTCCCACTCTACTCTAGATTTAATGGAGTAACACTTTTAATAATGTTTGGTGACTTTGCCATGCTTGGTATTGGCTAACTCTCTATAAGCTCCGTTTTTTAAGCTAGTCATGTTAACACAAGTATCCAACAGTTAGCATTTGTTTCTCTTAAGGCCTTTAGATTGAAGATCTAAAGAACATGATTTTTTTTTTTAAAAATATAGATTTAAGCCACTTTCCCTGGCTTTTTGTGGTCTAGGTCTGGGTCTTGTTTCGTGCAATGTTGTTTCTGAGACATTGATCAGTGTCAGTAAACTCCACCACTAGTTCAACTTCATACTCAAACGATACACAAAAATGGAAGGGATGACAAGAGGGTGGGTGATATGACATAAATGATCTGAACCAAGTATACTCCTGTTGGGTGTAAATAGGTAATATACCCAGAGTGGGAATGTGAAAACACAACATTCCTAACCTATAGGTAATATAGCATTGAAAGTTCATAGACAAGTTAGTAGAAATTTATTGTTAATGCAGGGGAAGTGATGTCTGGGAAAACTGCCTGTTATTGTTCCAGAATGGTGTGATTAGTCTGTGGCAGCAGCGATAATTAACGTTAAGAACAACTTGGTCAGCTTACAGCTCTGTGTCTGCTCCTCATATTTCATATTCGTGTTTGTTTTTGTTTACACATATATTCTTTGCGTAATTTATGTTTTTAATAATGCCTCACAAATGTAAACATCGAAATGGACTAAGTCCTGTTTTGAAAGTGATGTTTTATTTATTTGTTCCGTTTTGAGTTTCTGGAGTCTCTGGATTTTGGTTGTTCAGCAGGTGTTCTCAGTCCCAGGCCTGACGATATCTAACTGTACGCGTTTTTTTGTTTTGTCTCATTTAAGTGCACCTGATTCGGCTCATTTGCTGCAGTGTTTCCTGTGAATTCAGAGGTTTGGTGGGTCGTGGGCAAGCGATTAAGGTTTGTCGAATTTAAGGAAACAGTGATTTTTCGTGTGTTGAATGGTGGTAATGTGGCATTTAATTTCACTTTCCTGCGGGCGTTGTTGTCATTCCATTTTAGTTTGTTGTCATGGTGGTAAAGGTTTAGACATGGTGGGCTGCCATGGACAAATTCAACCAACAGAAACACTGGTAACTTATTAACAAACTTTTGTAGGCTGGCTCAGGCGTGTGGCATGAGGTCACTTGACCTGCGATTGCGAATTCATTCTAGTGCAATATAGACCTTCTCGTGTGTTGTGAAAAGTAGTATAATTGGAGAGACTACCTAATAGTTACAGTAGAAACTTGCAGCCAACAGACAATTTGTGCAGAATAGTGTCTCTCAGTGACAATCTGTGTTGCTCAAGCTCATCCAGCTCACCTCTCCTTGACTTCTTTACCGTTTACTGACAAATTTTCCACTCATGCCTGAGTTGCTCA
The DNA here is from genome assembly GCA_037974405.1 of Brachyalestes nurse. Taxonomy (NCBI): domain Eukaryota; kingdom Metazoa; phylum Chordata; class Actinopteri; order Characiformes; family Alestidae; genus Brachyalestes; species Brachyalestes nurse. Next base: position 2,508 of record JBBPCY010066446.1, read on the forward strand.
CAACTAAATCATCTTCTAAAGTCAGAACTTGTCTGGGGCTGTTCAGGAGCGGTTGCCTGTAATTAGTCCTTTCTGATTTCTGATGGGCGTCTGATGTTAAAGGTCCTCTTTCTGGTTACAGATTCTGTCAGTGTGAGTCATGACAATGGGAAAGTTTAGTTTGTTGTTAAGTTTTGGTTGACATTAATCTAACCTTTGCATCGGCACAATTAATGCAACCCCATAATTTGGATAATAAATTAACCTGCAGTTAATATTACAGTAAAATTACTTCAGTTTAATATGCACCTAATGTGATCTAGATTGATGTGTTTGATTTTTGGTGTACTTGTTAAATGACCATTTGATAGTGTGTAATACTGATTAGATCTCATTAACCTAGTTTGCCTGATAATATAGCTACCAGTTAATATTCTGCTGTGAATGTGGCCTGTGTGTGGAAATCACTGAAAGGATTTGGAGTGGATTGGGCTTAATAATATCTGATCAACATTTTGATCCTAAGAAAAACCCTAAAACATGAGTTCTGTTGATGTCTGGGAAGGATCAGTATGAAAAATACTCAACAGTAGTACAACAGTTTAGCATGAATTGAATCTGAAAGTAAAAGTAATTTGGGGAAAAAAGACAGATTTACAATTAAAATTGTAATCAAATGTCTTAATGTCTTGATATTGCTCAGAAAAATCACATTTACAGATATTTTCCTCGAAATGCACAGCCCTAATTTTGTAGTCATAGCCCTCAGTTTCTGCCAGAAGTCTTTTTTGGGGGTGTGTGAGTGAGAGAATGCTGTGTATTATGTATGGTGATGTGGTTGACATTGTCGGTCAGGTATTCGCTCTTGGCTGTAAGGAGTTGTTTTGTATTTGTTCTGCTCGCGTACAGAGGCCTTACTGAAGTGACCATTTGATTCATTATAGTCGCTCAGGCCTTTGCTTGGCTGACAACTATTAATGTTCACTTATGATGGTTTTGGTATTTGAATTGGTTATTGCATCCTATACCACTGTACTGATACTAAAATAGGCTGCACTGTGTGTGTGTGTGGGTATATATATATATATATATAAATATATATAAATATAAATAAAAGTAGGCATGGAGGTGGTGTGACCTGGGGGTGCAATGTGGCAAGGGGGTGGTGCCCAAAAAAAAAAAATTTAGGTCATCAGATCATGCAGACATCCAACAATTGTTTTTTGGTGTATTGCAATACACATATATGAAGACATATAATGTTTTCTTCAACGTATAAAGGTACAGTGGTATTTGAATAATCTTAATGGATAAATTAAGAATATTTAAATTTAAATACCAGCATGTTTCGAATACAAATTTGTGTTAAATAAATACATTTTATTAGGGCTGTAACTCCCAAAGTTATCCTTCCCGACTTTCACTGCTAGGGGGCCGGCCCGTGGGCGGTACACCTCCTATAAAACCTTTTTTACACCGTGATTGGTGTATTTTCACACCAATTTCAGGCAGTAACCAATAGTAGATTAAAACGATTTCTCCCCCCCTTGGCCTTGTGAATGAGCCGAGACTGCTGTCAGGTCAGCCGAGCACTCGCTGCGCCTTGTGTGTGTTTGAGTCTCTGGGTCGATTTTTTTTTGGGTCATTGTTTCTTCAAATGTAGGTAAAAGGAAATTGTGACACTTCGCTTTATAAGTGTCTATAAGCTGGCTGGCTGTGATAAAACTGCTGGGGAGTTTGTTTGTAAGAGTTTTGTTGTGTTTTGAGCGAGTTTTTGTGCGATTTTGGCCAGCTGGGCGGAGCGCGTTTTTAGTTTTGGACAATGGTGAACTGGTAGTTGAAGAATGGGTTCTGCGGCAGCCTGTGGCGATTCCTTGGGGTCTTCTGTACAGATTGAATGCAAAAGAAGTGGTGCTGAAGCGTTTATTGATTCATAATTCTGTGGTAAACATGAGGACTCTAAACAAAATAGTGTCTCGAATGGTACTGCTTGCGCTAAGCACTAACCTCTCCTCCATACTTTTTTTGTTGTCGCTTCTTTCTCCTTCCTCTGTCCTCTTCTCGTGTCCTCTCCTTGCTTGAACATTTACCCTCCTTGACTCCCTCCTGCTCTGTCCCTCCCTCAGCACTGTGTTCCATCCCTAATCATGTTCCCTCACTGTCTATGGAGGTACAGACACTTATTGTATGAATTAATAGGCAAGTTTGTATTTTTAGCGCTTGTTAAAGAAAGTCTTCAGTGCTTCACGCACTGTAACAGCCTAACTGCACCTGTGTGTGTGTGACTCAGTCCAACTTGGTGGTTTGTTGTGGGAAGCGAGCCTTTCACTATATGTGTGTGTGTCTGCGTGCGTGCGAGCATGTTGCTGCAGCTACAGAAACGTGTATGCCATTAGTGGTAGTCACATGACTTTAGCTAGCCCTTAAGTGTGTAGACGAGTTCAGGTTTCAGTAGTTACTCATTGAGAGGAGAGCTGAACTAACCCAACTTTCATCGAAGAGAGGGCCCTCCATCTAACCTGCTCTGTTTATCTACCTTGCCTGTCTTTTATTTTTTTTTCCCCTTGGAAAATATGAAGTACCTCTTTTTATTAGAGCTTTATAGAAGCATCTGCTAAATGATGTAGTGAAATAACGTAACGTAACGTAGTGAATTAACCAGCTGAGTTCTGTATGCAGGCGTGGGGGGTGGGGGGTGGGGCGGGAATCGGGCTTCCCGGGCGAGTCACCAAGGTGTTTGATTAGATGATTGATTGGATTGATTTTTGCCATGGTGGTGCAGATTTTGGCATGGCGAGCTGCTGTATAGAAATGCTACTAGTGGAAACCGCGAGAAATATTTAACTCTATAAACATCATGATTAGTCTTCATGGTGATTTTTTAAGAATCAGTTTCCATTAATTTTCTGGAACCTGTTCAAAAGAAAGCTGGACAGTCATTTTAACCCTTAGAATATAAGAAGTGCAACAAATAAGTAATTGTTGTCAGATGGCCATACATTCACTTAAATGGAAGTTCCACCGGTTTGTGTAGATGCTGGAGGTGTCGGACGTCATGCTGAGCTTTGTTTGGTGTTCCCATGTCACATGGAACCAAAAGTATTGTAAATTGAAAAGTGTAATAGTAACAGCTACTGGCGTTTTAAAAATGGCATCACCCCATTAGAAACAAATGGATAAAAAAAACAAAAAAACAAACACGAGGTCATTGAACCCAGGATAACTTTTAGGATAGTCTCTTCAGAGGGAGGGGGGATTTATTTATTGAAATCAAATTTTGCTAACACTATTCGTGTGCTGGGTGATTTACCTCGATCTAGTCTTATCGCACTGATGTGAAGTGACCGTTTGCCATATGTGAACACACCACAGCACACATTGTTTCTCTGTATTTTAACCATTCACTAAATGAAGCTGCGGGCAGCCAGGAACACAGCGCCCGGGGAAATACAATGGCAGCTACAGTTATTATGCTAAGTTATGCATACTGCATTTTTTTTGAGGTTTGAATTTATTTTTGTGCATAATTTTTAACTTGCTGCCAGCTGGCCTTCTGTAAGTTCAAGCAGTGTCGCAAGACAGCCTCACACATTCAGCATCGTTTTACGTTCTTTCTAGCTACAGGGCCACCTAAAAGTCATTCAGTGAGATGCAATATCAGCTCGCTGCTTGTATCCTGACATTTGTTGTTTTTGAACAAAAAAAAAAAAAAAAAAAAAAAAGGTTTCACATTTTCCAGTCATTTGTTACTATATTGCTTATGAATCACAAACTATATTGTACTTCTAATGTGAGGTGGTAATATTGGGTTCCTGCAGCTTTGGGCTGGTAGCTAGCAGCATGCTGTCAGTTGCAATTATTTCCAAGAATAAGCGTTCTAGATATCTAGGTTTTAGGAGCTGTACATACCTGGTATTGACATTATTCATGAGTGATCTTATCACTAGTTTACAGTTTGCACCTGGCATTTCCATCTGTCTCGAATGCGTCTCCAGTGACCACTAGTGATCGGATTTCAGGACTGGAGGATGGGTGCAGTGCACGTTTACTACATCTCTCGCCGCGTTTGTTGTTCGAAGAAAATGACCCATGAGACCTTGTTCGTGTGCGTGTTGCAAACATTTAGGTCACATGGAAACAGGAAAGAAGACCAAGATCAAAAACAGCTTTTTTTGATAATGTAATTGGTTGGCTGGTCTTTTGATGCTGTCAGGGATGCATCGGGATGCTTTAGTGTTCATGCGGCAAATGTTATGTGGTCAAATGTGTCCCTGACTGTTGGTGTGATCAGATCACAGGGCATATCCAAGTCACATTGGACTCCAGTCAGACTTAGCACTGTATTCTTGTGTTTAGGTTCGATATGTCTTAATGCCAAGTGTCAGAGAGGCCTTATTCAAACTGGCATTAAGTTTGACCTTTTGAGATTTGAACCTGGCCCCTGGGTTTAACAAGTTCTCTGAGTATGAATTATCTTGTACCTGGTGTTCGAACTACTGCTCCAGAAACATATTGTGGATAAACTTGTGGCACTCATTGTATTGACCATTGCATCAATATACATGGATTTACTTTTATATGGCATGTGTATGTGTGATTAAAAACCAGTATGTTCAAGATTGAGAATCCATTGTTTACAACATCCATGGAGTTCATTCATTAGTTTATTGTTCACTGAATGAAATGATCAAGGCATGCATACTCCTTGTTCTGTCTGTGTTTCCCCTACCATTTAATTAGACTGGGTGGCCCCTCACAATCAGCTTTGCCTGTTTCTTGCCTAGATGAGATACGGACATTAGGATGTAAATTCCAGGCTAACTTTTGTATTCTTTTGTATTTATTTCGGTATCTAGTCAGTGTAAGATTTAATCACAGAAATAAGGTCCTAAAGGAAATGAGTTTTTTTTTTTTTTTTCATGCCAACTATTGCATTCTTTAGGAACACCAGGCCAGTTTTGGTTTTTAGCCTGTGGGCTGCAGCCATCCAATTGTGCTACAAAAGGATTATCCACAAAATAACCTGTAGATATTCAGCCAAACATAATTTCAGTGCAACACAATTTAATGGGTTAATTTGGCAAAATAAAAAACCCTAAACTTTAGGTTTGATTGAGCTTTCAAAATATCCGCTTATGTTTATTTTTTAGTAAGCCAGTGGGAATTCATTTATAATCAATTCATTTATAACTCATCCATGGTGGATAGATGGATACGCACTGGGTTTTTCAAAAAGAAAGATTCAGAGGCTGGCCATCTACAGATGAACTGATCGCTATATCCCGGACGGAGAAAACTGAGAACACCAGGAATAAATTCTAAATGTTATAATGTCATTTGAAGCAGAACAAATGACCTTCCGCTTGAAGATTATGGAAAATGGCCCTAAATCTGTCAATGAGCCACACCTCCATGTGCAACTTTTCTCCAAGACTGTCTAGCACTTGGAAGCTAAACATCTGCCATCCTAAGTGAGTCATGTTGAGTGAGTTAGAAAATGTTTGGATATCTCTGGTGTCCATTATGTTGTGTTATTGTACAGTCAAGCAAAATTCGATTGGCCACAGATTGTTGCTTGATATTTGTTTGCATTTTCAATGAACGGCTCTGTGAAATCTTCTCGTGTTCCACATCAGTGTTTGTGGTGGGCTGTGAGTTGGAGAAGGTTGGGAACCCCTGGTGGAGAGAATGTCACATTTCACATGTGTAGTGTATTCACTGTATTTTTAAAACTGGTGTTGTATGATGATACCACCCCGTCTCTCTATATATTTCATGACCTCATGATGCCATGGTGGGTTTTGAAGAGCCTGCTACCTGTCCTTAAAAATGAATCTAGAGGGAAATGCTGTACTTGTTAAATTACTCCGACACTGTTTAGTTCGAGTTGCAGTTCGAAGCCTGTGATTGGACTGGGTTAAATGGATGATTTTACAGTACTGAATGTGATCTGAGACGTGGACGTTTTGTTTTTCACTGAATTCTAGATCCACAGACTCTTAAACAAGAAATACCTAAAGAAGCCTAAAGAAGATTCCCTCTTCTCTCTCACTGTGCTCTGACCAGCACCCCAGAGTGATCCACACATAATATGTCTTAGAAGCTCCCCAGCATTATTCATTCATTGTAATTTCTATACATAAAACTGACATTTTTTCTAACCTTACTTAATCAGTAATAGTGTAGTTTTCAAAATAGAACTGATAAAAAGTGTTCATGTAATTTTGTCGTTTGTATTGCAGTGTGTATTGAATCTTGAGATTGCTCACAGTAAACAAAGTTGTTTTTTTCCTATATATTTCAATTTTTAAGATACTTTGACTTGTTTGCTGGTTTTAATGAAAGCACTTCACTTAAAATAAGCGTCTAAACGTAAAGCGTTAAACTCAAACACCATTGGACGAAATGTGTATCTAATAACATGAGAACACTGTGTGACTGCTGTTTTTGCACTAGGTTTGTAAACCTGTATTAGATTCAGTGTTTCAGCGATTCAGGATTCAGTGCAGACATGCACATTGTACTCTACAGGTTTAACCAAATGGTTGTCGAAGACCCCCTGATGGGGTTGGTAGTAAGTTTTTTGCACTGCAGACAAGGAGATTGGAGTCAGGAAAGTTGGAAGAGATCTCTTGCCAACTCAGCACTGATGAGGATCTTGACTGTTGACTCTCAGCACACCCGAACATCTTTGTAGAAACTTCTGATCAAATTCTGATATTTTTTTATTTGATTTTATTCTTTTTCTTATACCACAGAAAAGGAATCAGTAAGCATGTTTACTCAGTTGTGCACAAAAGAGAAGAGATAATAGATAACATTGTTTTTTATCTGTTTGAAAGTTTTCTGCTAATATCTGTCTGAGATGTGATTTTCATCTTTAGTTGTCGCCTTAGATATCTGAATATTCCCGTAACCGCACCCATTCCTAATTACTATTTAAATAATATGCTTGCTCAGTCAGAATCCTTATCAAAAGTTCATCAAACAATTGTTAACCATTAACTTGCCAGGTTTTCAAGCCCTTTAATAATGTCTCATCAGTGGGGAGGTTAATAGCATGCTCAGAGATAAAAGTAAAGAAGCAGTGCTTTTATAACTGGCCTGATATTCAGGGGAGAAGTTTTATTGTTTGTGTGTCTGTGGCAGCCTGCAAAGAAGGGAATTATTGCATAAGTACAATGGCAATTTAAGGTCAGAGAATCTATGCTATCTAGACCTAGTTTACTATGAAAGATAATGTAGTTGTTGGGCAACGTTAATGAACTTGTTAGGCAACATTAGTAAATATTACATTAAGCATTAAATCACACCTTTTTTCTATAAGACCACATTATTTTTTTTTTTTGTATTCTGCAAGTAAACAGACTGTTTGACTCTGAGGAGATAAGGAATTTAGGCCCGTTTTGATGTGGCCCTATTAAGGGCATAATACAATATGTTGGACTGTGTAATATGTTAGTGTGCTGAAGTGCAGCCTTCCAAAACGATCAGTCTACTTCTCATGTGTCCCTCTATAGGAGCCCGAAGACATTTAACAAATATTATCACAATTTCAAATTTTTGTTTAATTCAGTGTATTAATTTTGCAAATATTGTTCTTTCATCTTCTCATTTTGCATGATTCTTTTTCTTTGCCCTTATTTAACTATGACCAATCATTTCAAACCATCTGTGTAGTCGTTCTAATCTTTGGTTAATTCAAAGAATTTATAGAGGAGTAGCTAAGAACAGGTTTAACAAAGTAGTTGACCACATATTTAGAAGGCCACTTGCAAAACAGTGCTAGACAGTGGATAGGACTGTCTTCTATGTCTCCTACCCCAGTTTAACATACTGAGCTGTAGGCTGCATCCTGAGAAGTGCATTCATATTGGTTGTACTACCTCTAGTGATGTAATGGCTGTGCTTGAGGCACGAAATAGCGACCGGGGTTAAATGTGCTGGAGTCATGGTGTGAAATTCCAAGCAGACTGCCTAAAAGAGGAACGAGGATGTGCTGAAAGAAGCTGTTGCTGAAAGAAAATGTCACCATTCCAATTGTGACTGATGTTTCAAGAAACCTAGTTAATGGGGTGTTGAGTTTTTAGAAGAAAAAAAAACACGTTCATTAGGTTGGAAGCCAAAATATTACCAATCTGCCATATTATAAATGAATTTAATCTTTATTATTTTAAACTAATCTTTAAATGTTAATTATTTAGTAACTATATTACCATTAGGTAAAATGTTATAAGGCTCACATTTAGTGATCTCTAACAGAATTTAATAGTTTATATAGTAATTTTATGGTTTATTGTGTGACAGTAATCCTTTTCCAAGCTTTCTCAATGCATCTTGATCTTGATCTGCTTGGGATTCACTTTGAGATATGAAATGAATAGAATCGAAACTGCTCTTTCGATAAGGGCAAGGCTGGTTCCAGGTAATGTAGCTTTGTGTCAAAGACCTAAGTAATATCAGTAAGTGGTGTTTTTTTCTGCCCTGCGCATGAAACAATATTTAAATATATACACACACACATACACATACAATGTTCAAACTTTGCAGTACAGTAATCCCACGCTTTTTGCGGTGGTTACGTTCCGTTTAATTTCATTTTAAACTCAGTTTAATGCATTACCCTTAAAGAAAATGTAAAGGTAAACCCGTATTCGCCTCTTATGCAACTCGGAATGCGTGACAAAAGTATTGGGACATCCGAGAATAAAACCTGATCTACTCGGGCTAAAAATACAAATGAGTGCTCGTTGGAAAGGTGTGTCTGAGTCAGCTCAGAAGGTCGTGGGACAAAAGGTGAACGGGTCCCCTTGTGTGAAAATATCCAGAAAAAATATATTTATTGCCAGAAATAAGCAAAAAAAGGCAGAGGATATTTGCCGTTTTCGCGTTATTGTGGGCATTTCTGCGTAAAACTATGAATTCGGTTCTCAAAAAACATCCGCGTGTGACTGAATCCGCGAATCCTGATTTCCGCGAACAAGCCCCAGTTTGGCATTATATTTTACATGCATTTGAATAGTGTAAGTTTTAAGCCATGGGTTCTCAAACTCTCTCTTGGCACAGTATGCCTTTTTTGTGACTTTCTTCTTCCAGCACTCCTGATTCACAGCTAATTAACAGGTAATTCACAGACTCCAGAAAGGAAAAACACGCAAATGTGCAGAGCATGGGGATTGGAAAGCCCTGGTTTAGACCAAAAGATAATCCCAAAACTGTCATAAAACAAGCACCAGAAAATATATTAGTTTCCATTTCTTGTAACCTTGAAACCAGCTTGAATGTTTAGTTCCCGTCCCCTCGTCAGCACTGTGAACAGTTCTGGCCATATTTTTGCTACAGCCGAGGATCAGATCTCTCTGAATGAGTTGTATACTGACCGTTTAATGATGCAGATGTTATGAGACATCAGTGGAATCCCCTTTACATGCATAAATTCCTTTCTACTGTCAGTCATGCAGACCCGTCATACTGAGGATGTCCTGCGGTTTTATTCATTCAAAATCCATTACTAGAGAAAGATCCAGATTTTGTTCATTTTTTTTATGACGGTTGACCAAGATTTCTGTACAATCAACCCCCGAAATTTGCTGGAGTTATGTTCCAAGAGCACCCGCAAAATGTGGAGAAAAAAAAGCATAAAAATGCCTATTTTTTATAGTGTAAACCATAAATATGCCCCTAATATGCTCCCAAATCACATTTAACCCTTTAAGCGCCGGGGTTTTTTTTTGTAAATACTGGATTTTGACATCAATATTTCAAAAGCTTGTGGCTTA
>JBBPCY010066457.1:0-12265 GCA_037974405.1 Brachyalestes nurse
TACAAAATATAAAAAGTATTTTATTGTACATATCTTACAAACACGTAATAGTAATGTTTATTTCAACAGTACATAATAAACAATATTTCTAAATCCCAAGAAAGCATATCTAACCTCTTTCTCACCTAAATTAATTCTACCCTCCTGATCTTCTTGGTGAAGTTGTTAATCACTCTGTCATACCAGCAGGGATTTTTTTTCCCAAGGATTTTACCAGTGCCCAGCTTGGCTGGGTGGTGTGGGGCTCGCTAGCAGGCGGTCAAGCAAACAAGCTAATGTCCTTCCTTCTGTGCACTCGTAGACGAATAATAACATATAAAATAAAAAGAAATAGTATTAATAAATACTAGTAAATAATGTGTTACACATTTTGTTGTGTATGAAGCTTCAGTCTCACGCTCAAAGTCCGTGCTCAGTACAGAAAATAGAACGAAGTGTAAACAAAAACGCTGATTGGCTCCAATCTTACGTCAGTCATTTTGAAGCGGAGAACTACCTTCACAGTAGGCAGTCAGATGTTTCACGGGTGGGACTTATTTCCCATTAGAGTCCATTGAAACTCTGAAAAAAGCACGAGCCGCGGGGGTCTGAGAAGATTTACACTGAGTTGAATGGAACGCCAATGAAAAATGTTTCACTGAAATTCTCTGTTTCACTGCGGTTGGGGGTGGCGCTGTTTAACGTTTTTGACCAGAGCCGTATACAACTGTAATGCTACTGAGGAGCTGAAATTAGGAGAATAACCTTATTTTTATGAGCATTTTTTGTTTCACACCAATAAAAAAGTTTTTCTGTATTATTTTTATTGGTGAAACATTGTTTCACCTGTAGTCTTATAGAAATCGCCACTGGTATGAACACTGGATATATATACAGGAACACATTGGAGTGTCCTCAGTTGCTGATTAGCAGCAGATATTGACAAATACAGTAACAATGCAACAGAAACATTGTACATTGCACACACGAGAAATTTCACATATTGCACCAGAAATATTGCATACAAGAGAAAAGAGACGGGGAACATAGGACCCTATGGAAATATTACCATGGGAACACAGGATCCCGGAAACACAAAACTCTGGTGAACATAGGATCCTGGGAAAATAGGATCCTGGGATTGTATACATGCTCCCTTCAGAAGAACAGCTTTAGGGGAAAGAATTAGCATGCTAACCCTTGAATATTCTTGATGTAACTTGCTGAAAAGCAGTAAATTGTGTAAATACAGGTACTCTTACGACCTGCAGTTGTTCTGTTCAGGTTGATGTGGTGACAGTGTACAGGCTCACCCAGTGTGTATGTTTTTTTGTGTGTGTTGTGGTCTATGACTTACGGACTGAGGGAGTTTTAACTCAGGTGTTTACACCTCAGCAAGCAGAGCATCACTGTCCTGTTCATTTCTCCACAGAGCTGCTGGCTAGAAAATATACTGTGTGTGTGAGATGTAGGCGTGTGTGTGTGTGTGTGTGTGAGTGTGCTTGGAGTGTTTCTTCTGCCAGCCTGATCCAAGAGATTTTCAGTACCGCCTGAGAAAATGAGGGACGTAAGGAGAGAACGAGAGATGAGCTGGGAGAAAGGCACAGTGTGTCTGTTTCAGTACAGGGTGAGCTGTCTTTCTCCCTACCACCTAATCAGTATATTGTACACACTAAGCTCTTTGCCTGACCTAGAGAAGCCTTTATCTTTCATTTTGCTGTGATGTGTGCACATCTAGATAACTGGGATTCTTCTTTAATGGGAGGGTTTTGGTTCACACTTGAGACCCATTGAAAGCCTGCAACATTAATGGGGGTCTCTAGGAATAGTTGGATCCTGGGAAAATAGGACCCTCGTGGCATAGAACCCTAGGAAAATAGAACCCTGGAGAACATAGGGCCCTGGGATCACTGGACCCTGGGAACATTGGGCCTTGTGAACATTGGACCCTGAGAACATAGGGCCCTGTGAACACTGGACCCTGAGAACATAGGACCATGAGAAAAAGGACCCTGTGAACATTGGACCCTGAAAATAGGACCTTGGGAAGATATGACCCTGGGACCATATGACCTTAGGAAAATAGGATCCTGGGAAAATAGGACTTTAGCAATAGAGGACCCAATTGCACCCTACTGCCTAAGCAGCTGCCTAGCCTGTAACCCCCTGAACATATAAGACATGGAGCCTTTGCCCCACCTGGAGAATCTTTTATCCTTTATTTTACACTGGCGCTGACCGTGTGCTGGACCTTTGGGAGGTGTGTCTTATTCTTCTTGTTTTTGTGGTTATTAACACGGCTTTAAAGATGCTTCCAGCTTGGCCTCCTGCTTAAGAACCACAGACTCTCAGAAACAAGCACTAATGATGACGCCTGCGCTGCTGTATCAGCCCATAATGGTGTTTGCTAAAGTGCTGCTCTCAGTGCACTATGCGTTTGTGTGTGTGTGTGTGGTAATTGGCGTATGTTGGTTAATGAGGATTGTCTCTGCATGCTGATTTTAAACACACTGCTGAATGCACTATGAGCCTGTCCACACACACACACACACACACACACACTTCTCTCGGGTTTCTCAATCAGGATGGTTGTTTCTTCTTGAAACAAAAGAGAGAGAAGAAAAAAAGAGACAGAGAGAGAGAGGCAAAGAAGGAGAGTCACAGCCATTACAGAAAAGGAGAGAGAGAGAGAGAGAGAGAGAGAGAGAGAGAGAGGAGAGAAAGAGAAAGAACAAACAGAGAGAAGGAATGAGTTAGAGAGAATGAAGAAAGAGAGAGAGAGAGAGAGAGAGAGAGAGAGTGTCAGGGGAGAGACAATACAGTAAAGCTCTATTGACATGACTGTATTAAGCACAGGGCTGCCAAAGTTAAAAGCACAAATAGAACAGTAACAATACTGCAGGCATGAGGGATGATAGAGAGATATTTGTGTATTTATAAACTTTATCAAAGTTTAGATCTAAATGATGAAATAATGACAGTGTTTCACATTCTGAAGTTCCTAAGCCAGTGCATCTCCAACAACAGCAAATAACACCCACATGTATTATCTGTCATATCACAGTAATAAATTAGTTCTAAATATGGATTTATTGCCCTGTCCATATTGTGGTGTGTTGGGGGTTCTCTAAGGTTGGGGTCAGTGTGTTGCGGGGCAGGGGCCAGGATGAACATACACTTATTTAGCAGCAGGGAATTAGCTTGTCATCTTTTGTTTAGATCTCTCTCTTTTCTTTTCTCCTTCGATGTCTTTTTCTTTCTCTTTCTTTCTCCTCTCTCTCTCTCTTTCTGTCTCCCCTTTTTTCCTTTGCTGTCTTTTCTCTCTGTTGCGTTCCCACCCTTTGCTCCTCCCACTAGGAGACTGTAATTAATGCCAGAGAGCTCATTTACTTCAATTAAAGTGTACAGTTCATTTACAAATTGCCGTCGCCATCACCTCCCACTGTTTCATTAGAAGAGCTCACTCTCCAGCAATGAAGCATTGCTTTTTTTTCTCCTTTCTTTTGTAGAAGGAAATGAAATAGCTCTTTAATTACTGAGGGCTTGTGATTTGAGTGCACCCAGCTATTTCTAGGGTCACACATCCGGTGCCATAGTGTTTTGCCCTCCCTTTCACACAAATAGTAGTCCTCTCCACTTCCTTCGGCCGGCTGATGGAGCGGAGAAAATGTTTCAGCCAGTATCGATTTTCAGCTAGCCTGGCCATGCAGACACGTTTTCAATTAAGCGAAGACAGGAGGATTAAATAATTCACAGGCTTCAGATGAATACTTTTGGGAGGAAAAATGCTAACTCGGCTAATAACTAAAGGGGACAAGTTGGAGAAAGTGCGTTTGACTAATGCGGAGTGGCTCCTCTCATGTATTGTTGGCCAAATTAATTGCACAAATTTGAGGAGCAAGACTTTTAAAGACGTAGCTCTAAATGTGCTGGACTGTGCTATACCATCTTGCCTGTGCTATACCATCTGGGTCAACAAACCAGTCTGACCATGCTGGTTTATCCTCTGAACCAGTTTATAAGTTGCTTGTGTAGCTTCAGAGATGGGGACTCAAGTCGCACTTAAGTCACACAAACAAAGACTTGTGACTTGATTTTAGACTTGCGACTTGCCTCGGACTTGTGTTGTGACTCGTGAGTCATAACTAGTACATCGCTTTTATCCAAAGCGACTTCCATTTCCTAACTGCAGTCTCCCTGGAGCAACTTGAGGTTAAGGGTGGACCAGAGGCAAGTATCCTACCCACTGAGCTACATCCACCCATTGAAACAATGTTCATTTCATGGAATTATTTATTTATATCGCACTCTTTCCAATGACCCCTCGTTTGCCATAATAACCCTCGAAAACCGTTCACCTCGCCCCGGTGTCACATTACTTTTGTCCGAGGTGAACGGTTTTCAGCTAATAACCCCCTGATAAGTAACAGCCAATTGTAATCGCGGAACGTGGCCAATTAGCATATCTTCTAAACATTTAGAGCTCAACATTTACAGCTAAAAAATCCCACATTTAGAGTCGCCATTTGTAAACATTGCCACTCAAAGACTTGAGACTTGACTTGGACTTGAGCACAAAAACTTGAGACTTAACTTGGACTTGGTAAAAATGACTTGTGAACATCTCTGATACAGATTCATCAAAACATAAAACATCAGACTAACAGGTCAGACTAACAGGTAGAGATCAGATATTAAAATGACGTATATTTCACTCGCATGGTGAGGATCAAGCAAATTCAGTGGAGCAATTTTTCAGTGTTCATCCTTCATCCTTCGTTCAGGACCCTTTGAAAGTGCTGTCAACTTTTAACTGGCTTTTCTGAAATAAAGGCCTTTTGACAGTTTCCTTTCTTGTACTAAAAAGGTTCTGTAACATTTTTAAACCATTTCTCTCTTTTCTTCTCTACTCTACGACTGAAGGACAGTTGAAGTAAGTTAAATGGAATAGACTAGACAGTTAAAGGTCTAGTCTAATACACAGATGATTCTGATCTGAGCAATTTACTGCCGTGTTGTAACACAGAATGGATTTCAGGCCTCATGCTGCCTTGTGAGTCCAGCTCCAGATCCTGTTCCGTTTCCCTGTGGAACCATACAGGTAGGTCATTAGTGCATTCACATAGATCATGTACTTATTTATTCATTCGTTTTCTATAACCACATATTCCTTATTATGGTTGCGGGGACCCAGAGCCTATCCCAGGTCTACGGGTGCGAGGCAGGGACTCGCCTTGGGCGAGGCACCAGCCCACCACAGGGCACACACACACACACGGTCAATTTAGAGTCCTCAATTCACCTGACACGCAACTCCACATACACAAGACCAGGACCGGGATTCAAAGCCCCAACCCTGGAGGCTTGAGGCAACAGTGAGGTGTGATCAACAGACGAGTGTTTGAAATTTAAGGAGCTATAAAGTGCTGAAACAGTTAACGAGTGCATGGACTTTCTGTGGGAATTTGAAATTGTAAGTTGCTTTGTATAAAAGCATCTACCAAGTGAATGTAATAATAATTATACTAATAATAACAATAATGACCATACTGGTTATGCATGATAATAGACACTGATGTTGGACGAGAAGGTCTGGCTTACAATCTCTGTTCCAGTTCATCCCAAAGGTGCTGGATGGGGTTGAGGTCAGGACTCTGTGTGCCAGTCAAGTTCTTCCACACTGAACTCCTCCAGAATGTCTTTATGGAGCTGCTTTGTGCACTGGGTCATACTGGAATAGAAAAGGTTCTTCCCCAAACTGGGTCCATAGAGTTGGAATCATGGCGTTGTCCAGAATGTCTTGGTGTGATGAAGCATTAAGAATGTCCTTCACTGGAAGTAAGGCATTTAGCTGAAAGCCTGAAAAACAGGACTGTCCACAGTTTATATCAAAACAGAACTCTACAGACCTCTATTAGGATCCTTCACTGAAAGGAAGGGGCCACTTGAACTTTTGTCCAAATACTGTATTTGTTACATGATCTGGTCAGTCTTGACTGAAGAATCTTTATTCTTATTTCCCCAAGGCCCTTTGAAGAAAAATTGTTTTGATGTAGCAGTCCTTCACCACTAGGTGGCAGCAGTGTTGTACGTTCACTCTGAAGGGACTCATGGAGGTCTGTAGAGTGGTGTGTGGAGCATGGAGGCCAGATTTAAAAAACAAACCACTGTAGAGGTTGGGGTCAGGGAATCCCACCGTGTGTAGCAGACAGTCATCACAGTCAGACTGCAGTTTCCACTAATTCTGTACTTTTTAAAGGGAGTGTTGTGTCCCACTGGTGTAAATTCAGGGATCCAACAATGTTTGGTCCAGACCCAGAAAGTGGACAGTCGACTGGCACAAACAGAAGCCTGGGGTTTCTGGCCAGCTGTGACTGGCTGGACCGGGTGTGCGGGGTGTGTCCTGTCCCGCGGGAGCTATGAAAGTGACGCAGGACTGGATGAGGTCAATGAGGGAAGGCAGTGTTGTGAGGATGACCTGACTTGGGCTGGGAGAGGAAGAGGAGGAGAGAAAGGAGAAAAAAAGAGTAATCACACTCTCTTTCCCACCAGACAGATAGACAGCAAGAGTCCACAGAAGTGTCCAGTTAAGAGAGTATGTCTGATGAAGGGCGTTACAGCCTACAATTCTCTTTTAAAAGAGACATTTTCCTGTAATATTGAGTTTTATTGTGTAGTATGTATTTTTCTTTTATACTTTCTATGTTTTACAAATGTATAGTATGAGATATAGAAGTGGTTTCCCAGATAGATATTATCTGTATAAGACTTTCCATGTGTAGCAACATACGCGAGTTTGTGTTTAGCAGTTTTACAGCGACTCTTTCAGTAAAGAGTCCTGGTCTAGAACCGCCACTGAGGTTCTTCCTTTCTAATGACTGAAACAAATCTTACACTACAACTCGTATTCATAGACAGGGATGTGTCTACTTTTGAATTTCCAGAAGGCCTGGCATTACGTTTTCCCATAAAATTGGTTAAAAGCATGGTTAGTTGATAAGATAATAATTATGTTGGTGAATAATCTGGTGCTTGGGTCATCAGTCAAGATCCTGAAGGACTAACCAATAGAAGAGCTCGCTTGGCAACCCAGACCCAGAAATGTATTTTTTACTTTCCCTAGGCCTTCTCTGAAGACCTAGAAAGCCCTAAAGGTTCCAATACATAGTTCAGTTGGAAAAGAGCCTCTAAGATTACTTCATAATACTCAGAATAACTTTTATTTCCAACCAGCCTGTGGATAATGGATGTTTTGCTTTGAACCGTTTGTGCTATTTCTCAGTCTGCGTGCATTTTCAGCACATCTATCTTCATGACTGCTGACTTTTCAATGTTCTCATGGTTTTTTTCAGTCTAACAGACGTGATCTACTGGCTGTAAATTGAACAGGAAATCCAAAGACTCATTCATCATCATCATCATCATCATCATCACAGACAGTGCTTAGAAGACATCATTTAATAGTGTATTGAAGTGCTACAAGAGTAACAGCATAAAATACAGTTCACAGATTATTAAGCTCCCTAGTGCACTGACACATCACAAGACAGATCAACACAGTTTTACTGAAAGCACACACTTTCATAGTCAAAAACAACAGAGCAGTGAACAGACAAACAATACAGGTTTAGGATATTACATTTTCCATTATAAAAACCATTCAAACTAACAGAGAACTGACACACATCTCAGAGAGTGTATCAGCGTTTGGTCCAGTCAGGTTTGGATATTTGAGAAGGAATGTGGAGGAAGGCACAGTAGGATTAAGTCTGGACCTTGTGTGCACACGTTAAGCTGGGTAAACTCGAGAGTACTGGCTCTGTCACAACTTAGACCACCAGCATTAAATATGGACACAAATATGGTCAGATGAGTATCTGTGCACTGACATACCAGAGATTTTGGAGCATAATGAGACGCCTGGGCCCAATTCACTCTAAACCAGCCCTTTACTCGACCTCCTCTATGCTAAATTAGAGAAAGCCCCTCAAAATTATTGTCTTCTTATTCACAACTCCAGTTACAACAGCTGCTCATCAGTACAATACTAAAGATACACACACCTCTATACATCCTTATAACATGCACATCGGTAAACTGGGACATCACAGTTTCTAAAGGAAACTCCACCTACTTTTAGATATTTTTCTTTCCATGTTCGCCCCAGTGCTTTTTTACATGATGAGTGAAGTGGTGAACACATCCATGCTACAAATCCAGTTTTAATCATTTAAATCATTTGATTTTTTTTTTTAGGTGCAAATAAGTCTTTACACCCTTTTGCGCATTTTAGCGCACCATTACTGTTTGCTGTAATGGAGAAAAAGTGAATGGTGGCCTGTGCAAAAGTTATGGCACATGTATGTTAAACTCAGCAAATAGGTAGATATTGCGCAGGTCATTTGCAGAAAGTGGCATTTTTAAGTTTGTTTCCTGCAGATGTGTACTGAGAATTTGACTTAACACTTATGCATGTGACTGTATGGAATGTATTCAGTATTTTAGATCCGGGGTGTAACAACACACTCCATGTTTTGACTGAATTTGATACTGGCTTCACCATTCTGTATCCTCACAATAACTTCAAGAAACAGAGTGTGCTGGACTGGGCTGTTGATTGGTGCTGATAGCTTGCAAAAATGTTTAATAAGCAATTGCTTTCAATATAATTAAGAGATCATTAAGAGAATGTCCATTCTTTATGATGGACCATTATAGTGTTGGCACTGCGAGTCCATTTTTGATGGTAGCGGCGTAGGCTTTGGGAATAAGTGATGCATTGAATTTACTTGATTCAATTGTACATTTTGTATATCCATGGCAATAATATATGTCAGTGCAATTATTGGCGAAAGTGAGTAAAATGACAGACAGTATTATGTTGATACATATATTTTAAGCAAATTCAGTGCAGCACTTTTTCAGTGTCATCGTGTTCATCCTTTAATCTTGTTGTTCATCCAAGAAGTTTAAAGCTTTTTTTATCCGTTTTTCTGAAATAAAGTCCTTTTGACAGTTTCCTTTCTAATACAAGAAGTGTTCTATAACAGTTTCAAACACTTTCTCTCTTTGCTTCTCCTCTCTATGACTGGAGGACAGTTGAAGTAAGTACGAAGAAAAAGCCGTGGATAAAATTCCATCTTAGTCGTCATATCATATATTTGAAAGAGCCAGTGGTTATGACTCAGGTCACAATACAGTTACACATGAAAGACTTGATCATACTCATGTCTGTGCTAGCCGAAAAGCTTTTGTCCATTGACTGACATTCATTAAAATGCTAAATTGGATTAAAAAAAAGGTTACAGTACATAGAGTGCCTGATGTTCTAATCCTTTCGCATCAGACGCAAATCGGACACACAGTTTATGTGTCGTGCTGAAAAGCAAAGTGGGCTGCTCTCCCTCATTGATAAGAATATTTGGGAGAGTTACACCCACAAAGTCGGTGTAAATAATATACATACTGCTTGTTAAACCGGCATATTCCTTTTAATTTACTAAAGCTCGAGCAGCTCATGGCAGCTGGTCTGCTCTGATTTTCCGAGAATGACCCCCCAGAGGAGGGAATGAACACCACTGTCTCTTCATTACTGAACTTTCATTTTCTGTTTTGTCTCAAGCGTGTTGGCGGTCCTTTCATTTGACTGTGACCTTTAAAACCATGTGTTTTGAAGTGAGAAGGTAACATCAAACATTGTGCTCTAATGTTCCTCCAGCCCAGAGCGAGCTGTCTTTGGTATCCTGCTTATTATCAGCATTTTGAAAAGGTACAAACTGGAGTTTGGCAGACAAATATCTGTATTTGGTGCCAGTTATTGCTGCCTGATGCAATATTGGTGCCTGATATTACTGACAAGATCAGAATCAACCTGCCGAGTAATCATCATTGATTACCACATGTAATACTGTTTGTGAAAATTACAAATCAAAGCTCAATGCAAAGTAGAATATCAAGTGTGAGGGGTGGCTTTGTTCCATTTCAAGATCATGGACAAATACTCCTAAAAATGCCAGTAAAAAGTCTTTTGGAGAGAAGAACCAAGAAGAAGCACCAATCCGTATTTTTCTCAACCCTGGTCCCCTGTTTAACCCATCTGTTTCACCCACCCATTTCAACTCATTAAGGGGCAAGCTACTTGGTGTTTAGGGAGGAAAACACCAAATGTGCACAGCAAGGAGCCTTCAGAAACCAGGTTAGGAAACCACTATCCCTAAAGAGAAGCTTTGGTTGGTTCCAATGGTTGTTGATTGGTTCCATTCATTCCAGTGTTTTTCAACCTAACCACTATCTGCTACATCTGAAAGGTTAAATTACTTACCATGATCATTTAAACGTTTCAGATGCTGTACACAAACAAGTCAATGGGTCTTCTGTTCATGTGCTATACTAATCAAAGAAGGTTCATGAATGGACCTCATTTTTGTGAGTGAACCTCTTTTTGGTGTTACAACAGGCAACTTAGGCATAATGAAGAAATATTTAACCATGCAAAGAACCATGTAAGCATTCAAATGGTTCTTTAGATTGTCATGGCTCCATATGTACCCAGTGTCTGTATTAAACACCCTTAACAGAGTAGTGTATACTATTAAAAATAAGGGTTCCCTAAAGAAACTTAAGTTGTTAAGTTAAAACCATGTTTGTAGATGAGTTCGACACGCCTGTTGGAGAAAATGCACCTTCACTTAAAATGAGAAGAACCCTTAAATGTTACATAATGTGAAGGATCTTTAGACCTGTAAAAGGTTCGTGCTTTTTGGGAACTAAAATGGTTCTTCTATGGCTTCATTTAAAGAGAGTATTTACGGAGGAAACTTTAACCACAAGTTTAACCACGAGTTAGCTTACGGAGGTTAGATGGGACGTCTACGGAATTACATCAAAGACCCAGCTTGGTTTTCTTACTTGTAAGAGCGATGATGACTTTGACTGGTTGGAATCAAGATTGTATAACTGTACTACATATGATGTGATGTAATCCTGTCTCAGACTGGCCTCAGTCCATTTTTTGGTGCAGTTCATTGGCATACAGTAAGAGCTTCCAGTCACCAGCCTTCCTCAGGAAAGGGACAGATGCAGGTTCCTGGAGCCGGAGGGACGGATGGAGCCGCCCAGAGGAAGTTAAGGCCTTCTGTCTCCGTTTTTGGTCTTCAAAACAACGAGGACCACCATGGCCGGGATGAGGCATATAGGCGTCATGACGAGGGCTAAGACGACGTTGGGAGGGGGGTCCCTCAGACTCTCTGTGAGGCAGTCCTGGAAATATGAGTTGTGCACATCCACAAACATCTGCTCCACCAGCTTGTTGGGCCAGGGAAGCAGCAGGCAGTCCGCTATGTTCTCCGTACACGTGGTCAGCTTGTCATAGTGACTGTCAGAGAGAGAGAAAGAGAAAGAGAATCACTGCCTTACACCAGTAACTGGCAGTTTTATAATATGATGCGGTGCAAGACAGAAACAGAAACTAACCTTTTCACCTTGTCCCACATGCACCAGCTCGAGCTGTTCATAGCGTTCATTTTATTTTTAAAGTCATTGTCACAATACGCGATGAAAGTTCTGTAGCACTCAGTCCTTGTAGAGTGACCTGAGTGATGACAAATGTCGCAATAAATCTCACAATCTTGGTGATCCATACAACCTAAAGGAGAAATGAAAGTACATCAAATCAGGAGAGTTTAAGAAACTTCTAATATCAGCTTATTAAGGTCTAATCATTTGTTGAATAAAGCTTAATTCATAAACTAAGTAGTTTAATTAATTATAACCTGCATTAGTACATGATTGATGATCTATAATGGCTGCATGTGCAAATGATGCAAAGAACAGATGCTGCCGGAGAAAGGTCCTCCAGTAATATTACAGATTTTGAGTGTAAAAAAGGGCTGATACGGGTCCAGGAGGACTTCATCATTAGCTCCTGTATGTAAGAACTTACAGAGCATTAAAAACACAACTAGATACACTGAAGCACTGCATTTTTTCACTTGTTTTTGTTAATTAAATGTTTCAAAATACATGGTCACTCCTCAGTTCATATAGTCATCTTCAAACTAAACTGCAAAAAGAGCCCCATCTGAATTCACTGCTTTATCAGTACATGATGTCACATACTGTACATCCACCTATTCAGCCTACAGCTGTTCAGTTTAAAAGATAGTTGTGGTGATCATATAAAGTGAATAAATTATTCCTTTTTTGGTGCATGAAACCACTCAAATATGGGTCTCATAGGAAAAAATAAAATACACAGCGGGCTCTTGAATGCAATCAATTAAATATA
>JBBPCY010066527.1:0-12262 GCA_037974405.1 Brachyalestes nurse
AATCTTCGGATCACGTGCGTGCCGAACCGTGGAGAGAGATCGGTTCGGATCACGGATCAACAGTGATCCGTTGCACCCCTAGTTATTGCATTAGTATGCAAGAAAGCCAGCCAGCCACTAATGTGGCCACTTTAGTGCTGTATTAGTCGTATAAAATAAACAAAAAGGAAATTTAAATCACTAATCACAATTATTTAGAAGGCAATAAATTGTCAGCTAAAATTTCAAGATTGTAACAGGCTTTTTCCACAAGATTGCAACTTTGTGAATACTTCATCTTAAAAGTGAGTTCATTCAACAGAAGATTCATGTTTTTCCATGTTACTTGTTTTTCTATGGGAATCCACATACTAAGCACATGAAATGTACAGTATCCCTTCTGTAATAGATGAATATTGAGTCTGTTTGTTTCCTTTTTTGTTTTAGGTCTATACTTGTGGGAACACATTTTAGAGGGGCCTTTGAACCCTACTGACAAAACAGGTCAGTGGAGAGAAGGAGAGATCCAGTCGGGGAAGATCAATTTCAGGTAAGCCATCAGCAGTTTTAGTAAGCAAATATTGTTTTCCAATTAGTGTCTGAGACTAAGTAGTTGTTGCAACAGCAATACGTATACAAGACATGAAACTAGAATAATGATAAAGTGTTGTCCTATCAGTATAAAGCTTCTTTCTTAAGGTTTCATGACTAAAATTGATCCAACATTCAAAACAGTCTGACATTTTGATGTTTAAAAACTCTTCTCCTCTCACAGTTTCTATACAGGCCCAGCAGTGGTGCAGGGTCATGTTCCTCTGGACACAGACAGTATAGTGCTGGTTTTGAATGGGCGAGAACAGCAGAAGATCTCCTACTCCATTCAGTGGCTGCAGCACGTGCAGGCATTAGTTCAGGCCCATACAATCTCTAGAGTGGCTGTAGTCTTACTGGGCAGTGAACAGTGCACTAATGATTGGATCAGCCCCTATCTGAAGAGACAGGGTGGGTTTGTGGATCTGCTCTTCCTTGTGTATGACAGCCCCTGGGTCAATGATAAGGATGTTTTCCAATGGCCTCTTGGAGTAGCCACGTAAGATACTCTTTATTTATCTTTATTTGGACTCTGATTTTCCAGCCTGTGGCTTTCTGACAGCTTTTGGACTGTCATTACTTTTTTATTTCTCTTGGTTTTCAGGTATAGACACTTTCCAGTTGTAACACCTAACACTCAAATGGTAAGCTCTGCAAGACCCTACACCTGCAACTTCCTCGGGACGGTTTATAAGAACTCTTCTAGGGAAACACTCATGAGCATCCTGAAGCAGAATGGCTTGGAAAAACAATGTCTCACAAACGCGCGAGAGAAGTAAGTTTATCTCACAGTTCTGTGATTGACATAGGATGCCTATTTTTGTGCCTAGGGTGATCACAAGCGCTTGATTAAACATTACTCCATCTAAAGAAGTCATTGTTTAAAATGTACCTTTTCTATAAATTAGTAATGAGTAGATGGTTTGAGTAATGAAAATGGACATTTTAAATTATCCTACTTGTCGCTCTTACAATAAGAAACTGTTAGGACTGGACTCCCATTAATGTGTTTTTTGTCACATAGTGATTCTGTATTTCTGCTTCATAAGAGCTGTCACATACTTAAAATATATTCTTAAATCGGGCCTCAAAATAGTTTTACTGTTTTTTTCTGTGGACAAATATTTACAATATACAGGTACATTTACTTCACCCACCAGACTTTGTGGTTAACCAATGATATATAAATCAGCTCAGGCTGATGTTTATGTACTTATAAACAAAAATAGACACAGCATGAACGCTGCACACTGAGCCTGTGTGGCTGTAATTTAGCTATAACCAACTTAAACTAAATTAGAATCATTTTGATTCATGGCATAGTGGTAGACGAGGGGGTCTATTTTTATAAATTCTGACACACTGCCTGAATAAATTATTTGAATGATCAACCAAATCCAGTGTAGAATTAACCACTCCCCATGATTTAATAAATATTATTACATAATACTATTTCTTATTATCATTTGTAGTAGTAATAGCAGCAGCGGCAGCAGTAGTTGTGGTGGTGGTTTGCACCGACTGAGAAATTATGTTATGCAGTTAAAATTCATACTGGAGGGTGCCGATTATAGAGTACCTGTTTTCTTTGCATTATTTTTTTCAACTGGACTCTTGGAGAAGGTCACCTGAACAGTAGCCCCTATCTGAGACCCCAGTTTAGGCTTTTTTTAAAGCTTGAACAGTGGGCAGAATAATCAATACAATTGTGACCTAAAATTGCTGGACTGTTTTTCTAATCGTACTTGGAGCGTTCCACAATATTGAAAATGACTTTGAATGGAGTCTCCCAGCTGACCGTGTAATTTAGTCCAGAACCAGAATTCACCTATGACCTAAAGCAAGAGTGCTGAATTCTAACCATGGATAATTCAGATTTAGTACACTTGGCTCAATATTCAGATAACACCTGAACCAGGTGTTACTTTGGGGTTGGAGGTAAACTTTTGAGATGTTTTGACCTACAGTCATAGGTTTTAAATTCATTTATTGGTTTTGAGTCTGTATGGGTATTAAATCGCATTCATGCATCAGTTTGCATTGATCTGAAGGTGACAATTCAGCTGTATAGAATTTGTAATAAATTCAGTTATAATAATAAGTTCAATATAATGCAGTTACCTTTCAGACAACAAACTTGCATTCAATGCACAATTATGTCTTTGGTGATACAGTGCTTGTTCCTCACCTGTGTTAGGTGGCTTCCTCAGGAGACAGCGGACACCTCCAGACAGTACCAGATGGCTTTGGCTCAGAGTGACCTGACTCTGTGCCCAGTCGGAGTCAACACTGAATGCTACCGCATCTATGAGGCATGTGCGTATGGCTCTGTGCCCGTGGTGGAGGACATACTGACTCCTGGAGCCTGCGCAGACGGCCGCAGTTCCCCTCTCCGGCTGCTCAAAGACGCAGGAGCGCCCTTCATCTTCCTCAAAGATTGGAAGGAGCTTCCAGCCATCTTAGAGAAGGAGAGAATGATGAGCCAGGCAGAGAAGACTGAAAGGAGAATGAGGCTGCTAGAGTGGTACACTGGATTCCGTCAGCAGATGAAGGATAAGTTCACAGAAGTACTAGAAGAGGCCTTCTTTAAACTGAGCTAAGGGGGGGGGCTGAGAATGGTCAACATATTTGGATGGAAAGATAAAAGCTACGTGACCTTAGTTATGTGACGTACTGTCTCTAGTTTCAGTGCTTCTTCACTTGTGAATCATCTGCAGAAATGTATTTATTTAGTTGATATTGTGTATTAATATGCTGTTGTAAATTAATTTATTTAAGTTGTTTACATTTTGTGTACATTTGCTGCTATTCAATGGTGTCTTATAGTCATCTTTATATTATTTTACTTTCATGGCTTTCTCATACACTATGTTTGTATTTTTATCATTTGTCATGCAGAGCAGTGCAGCAGCATTAAAGGAATTTGACCTCTAATGAAACTGTGATCATTTGTGTTCAGAGGAATGTGTGGTGGCTTATGTTTTACTGTATTGGACATAAACATACTCTATAAGAAAACTTTACCACAGTGAATATATATTGAGGACTGACATTACCAAAATGAAAACCAACAGGGACTTTCATGACATTGCATTCAAATACATAAACTTTTTGCAGATATATCAACAGCCACTCTTCTTGGAATCTCCAGAGTATTGCACGGTAGTAAAAGTTAAAAGTTTTTGTATTTCACAGTGGTTAATCCCCAGAGTATTGCACGGTAGTAAAAATGATTGCACAGTAGAATCATTTATTATTGCAACAGCCCTGGTGTATGTGCTGTTTCTCAGTCTGTTTGTTTTGGCTTTTATTGTCCTGTACCGCCTTCCTGAGAGTAACAGCTCGAACAGGTGATGTGCGGGGTGGGATGTAACCTTCAGGATGCTGCATGCTTTCCTGTGGCAACGGGACCTGTACAGCTCCTCTAGGGAGTGGAGAGCACAGCCGATGATTCTCTGTGCTGTGCTGATGACCTTCTGGAGGGATGCTTTTTCCTGAGAAGTGCTGCTGGCAAACTACACTGGGATGCAGTATGTCAGTACACTTTCAATAGAGCACCTGCAGAAGCACACTAGCAGCTCCTTGGCTAAGGCGTTGTTCTTCAGGACCCTCGGGAAGTGGAGTCGCAGGCTGTGCCTTCTTTGCTGTGGTGTTGGTTTTCCAGGATAGGTCATCACCCAGGTGCAGGCCCAAGAACTTGAAGTCAGAGACCCTCTCCACACAGTCCCCATTAATATGTATGGGCTGAGGATCAGATCTGCTCCTTCTGAAGTCAACGATTATTTCTTTGGTTTTTGTGATGTTGAGAACTAGGTTGTTTTGGCTGGACCATGATGACAGTTTTTCCACTTCGTCCCTGTATGCAAACTCATCTCCCCCCGTAATGAGCCCGACCACAGCTGTATCATCTGCAAACTTCACAATAGTGTTATTCGGGTGAATAGGGCTGCAGTCGTGAGTGTATAGAGTGAACAGTAGGGGAGTCAGCACACATCCCTGCCGGTTTTGAGTGCTGAGGACAGGTGGGGTCCTACTTTGACTCTCTGTGGGCAGTCGCTGAGGAAGTCCTTGATCCAGAGGCAGGTGGAGTGAGGGAGGCCGAGGTTGTGTAGTTTGGTTACCAGCCTGGCAGGGATGATGGTGTTAAAAGCCGAGCTGAAATCAACGAAAAGAAGCCTGGCGTAACTGTCCTTTTGTTCTAAGTGGGTTAGTGTTGTATGGAGGGCTACGGCTATGGCATCCTCTGTTGATCTGTTCTTCCTGAATGTGAACTGGTGTGGGTCAAATGTGGTTGGGAGTCCTTGAATGATGTGACTTCTGACCAGTTTCTCGAGACACTTTGAGATGACTGGAGTAAGAGCCACTGGCCGGAAATCATTTAGGCACTGGATGGTGGTTTTCTTTGGAATAGGGATGATGGTAGAGGACTTCAGACAAAATATAAATCTTTGGGTGCCAAAATATTTGGGCGCCAAATAATTTTTTTAGGAGCCATAATCTGTCAAATGTGATAGAAATTTTGTCACGGCACATTTTGTCTCCAGTCTTACCCCATGTAAAGAGCGTTAAAGCAAAACAAGAAATCACGACATGGACTAAATTGTTGCCAAAGTATAAGTATATACGTAAGTTTACAAATATATAAATATACAAAAAGTATATTTATTTTTGTTGCACTCTGCAACATGTTCCCAGGCCGTGCAGATCATTTCAAACAAAATTCAATCTGTCAACACTGCTCTCAATAGAAATGTGTCGGTCACGAACGGTTCCTTGAATATATTTGGGAAAACTTAGTGCCGTTTGGACATAGACATAGAATATTACTAGGCTGACCACAGATGTAGAATATTACTAGACGCTGCATGACCAGCTGCATCGCCCGTCAACGTTGCCGCCATATTGCGATAGGCACTGCTGTGGAGTGAAGTAGTGGATAAAGATGCCTCACACATAATCTGCATGATGCTGTACGCTCCAAACCAGATCCCTAGGGATTATATTTCACAGGTAAGACTGAAAAATTGGTTTGAATATATTTGGCCATTTTAAAATCCTATTTTATAAACCTTAACCTTAGCTAAGCCAGGCTAAGCTATCAAAGCTGTGCATTCCTGTGTTCAAGTGGACACAATGTTTTGGCTAAACATAGGCACTAACTTTTAAGATTACTGTAAGCTCTTTAGTTAACTTTCTCAGACTCTGGAGGTTTCCCAAAGAAATCCACCTCAGTTTATACATCTTAACCTTAGCTAAGCTGGGCTATGCTAGCATAGTTATGCATCCCCTTGTTCAAGACAGGCTCCAAACAACGTATTGACTTAACGTAAGCTCTATAATGCGGGATTTTATAATGGCCAAATATAATCAATACAATTGTTCAGCCTTACCGGGGTTTTTCATTCTACACATTTTAAGAAAGCTGTCCAGTGATGTGTGCCGTGCTAGTTTGGTAACAGATGCTGAACTGGCACCATATGATCAAAGCTACCACTTGGTGTCATTAAAACACAGAGGAGGATAATGACAGTCAAGGTGGTTAAAGTAGCGAAGCATGTTATCCTGAAGGGCAAGCAGTCAGTGTATCTCTGATCGTTTAGTTTGTCCGGGCCACAGTTTGGAATTGACAACAATCATTTTAAGCTCTTGTCTTTAGCTGTGTCGGTCTTCCACAAACTAAGGCTGCACCACACTCCAAGGCTAAACACTCTTACAGAGTGGCAACACACCAAAAAAGCTGTGTAAGGCAGTTCTGATCTGTAGATATACAGATATTTACTACCTAGCCACTATAGTGATAACACAGTAACCACATAGTGTGTGTGAGAGAAAAAGAGATGAGTGAAATGTTTTCAGAAATTATTTCTTAAGCCCATGTGTATACAATAAAAAGTTTGTATTTTTTGTCACTTTTTTGTAGTTTTAATTTCTGTTGATTTTGAGAGACAATCGCCACTGGCAACTGAAATGAAGGAACTAGTCGCAAAAAATCTAGTCGCATTGGCAACTATTTTAGTCGCCATCTGGAGCCCTGCTACATCTAAAAACTGAGACTGAGTAAAATTCTTGTAGATTATTTTGAGACTGTACTGTTGAAAATGTTACATGTAGTTTACTAATTTTTAATTACACATTGTCTTACACTTTAGAGATCTATTACATGCATAAGACAACAAATAAGCTCTGTATGTTAGTGTGTCATAACGTAGCCTATACAAAAAAACATATATATCATCTAAAAATACGATTGACCAAATTTTTTTTCTTTTTTATTTTACTTATATTACACAAGTAATATAAGTAACGTGAGCCTTGTATGTACCTTGCTTTTACTATTCCAAGCTAAATGTGCCCCAAATAATTCATAAATGTGAAGATTTTCATGGATAAACAAACGTCTCCCTGAAGGACCGCTACGTTCTCACACAAAACAAACCGGCATTCCATTGGCCCGTCCTCCAGGATGGAGCGCTCTGATTGGTCGGGTGTGTGGTGGCTCATTAAAATGTGGAGAAGTGTGCATGCGGTGTAATAGCACGTGCCCAAGACTTAGACCGACAGACTTTTCGCATTTTGTAGATGTTTTACTGGTTCTGATAAACCGCAGGGATAGTCGGATGATCAGGCAGTCTGACGAGAAGTGTAATTCTGTTTCCACGCGGATTAAACGGGAGTTTAAATTTTTGAACTCTACCTACGAAGGGAAGAAGTGGTTAACGGGGTGTAATGGAACACACGCAAAGCATGTAACTTAAATGGCGAGTAGCTGAACACGTTTCCTCTGGCTCCTCTGGAAACACTCTAAACTTTTAGAAAACCTGATAATAGAGACAACGAGCTGCTTTCCAAGATTATTTTATAGCATAAGCAACATACACTGAGGTCATGTGTGCAGCTGAGAGCAGCAGTGAGGATGAAAACACAGCCAGACTCAGAGAGGCGGTGTGGAGTGTGGAACCAGGAGCTCACAGTGTAAATAAAGGTACCTCTTAAATTAGTCTTCTTTTAAGGTACTGGAAGGCTGGTTAAAGTGAAAACTGGACCAAAATTGCAGCATGCAGATCATAACGATGATAAATAGGCTTCTTAGTCTCCAGCTTCTTCTTTACAGCTTCTAGTCCACCTTAATTTCTGCTGCAGTTGCAATGTTTGGCCGGGAGGAGGCGGTGAAGTGGTACTGATTGGAAAATACTAGCCTGATTCTCTCAGAATTGGAATCAAAATCCTAATCAGAACCTGAATCTGAATCAGAACCTGAATCTGAATCAAACTGAAAATCAGAATCAAAATCAGAATCTGAATATGAATCAGAATGAGAATCAGAACCTGAAATCATAGGAGAAACTGCAGAGACAGACACAAAGACATAAACAATTTTGATTATGATATGAGCTGTATATAAACAAAATATCAAAATATCAGTGATTATTCTGCTACACATTGCAACAAAGATGTCAGTCAGTATATTAAAGAATAGGGCATTTTCATATATTTCATATCAGCCTTAAAGGCACAGTAACAAAAAACAACCTGTTTAATACTAGGGAATAAACAGAGGCTGGAAAATAAGTAATAATTACACACAAACTATTGAAATAGAAGGAACCACAGTCAATTAGTGTATTTAATGGTTAAAGAACACCAAGTAACTCACCTGGAGCTGTGATTGGTCACCCTGTCGGAAACACT
This sequence comes from Brachyalestes nurse, assembly GCA_037974405.1. Taxonomy (NCBI): domain Eukaryota; kingdom Metazoa; phylum Chordata; class Actinopteri; order Characiformes; family Alestidae; genus Brachyalestes; species Brachyalestes nurse. Next base: position 8,260 of record JBBPCY010066527.1, read on the forward strand.
GTGACTGATTAGACCCACATTTCCATATTGGAGACTGATCACTATTGAAGACTGATATCACCATGACAATTAACAGATTATATATTGTGCAGCCCTATTAAAACGCTCCGAAAAACAATAATCCCAGAATCCCAACTACATTAAACCTAGTTTTAGGCTAATCTGTGATATCAAGGGACTGTTTCTAATTGATTTTAGTCTCAGTTTAGGCTTGGTAAACTAACTTTAAACAGAATTATATTTTGGTTCATCTTAAACTTGTCCTCCCTGGATACTGATAACTGGAGAGCTGAATATAATCTGGTAAACATCACCGCCACCATATCCTCAATAATAATAATGCATGGTTTTTTGGTTTATTAATAACAATAATAATGATAATGACCTTGATTCCTCAGAACACCCAGTAACTCACCTGGAGCTGGGATTGGTCACCCTGTCAGAAACACTGTGATTGGTTACAGGCTCATTTGTATATTGCAGTCTTCTGTGATATCAGTATCTTAGAGATTGATATCAAGTTAACGATTAACAGACAATATATTGTGCAGCAGTAGAATTTAATGAAGGTCTGACTCTAGATTCTGCTGAATCTGACGCCAGCATAAAAATAGATATAACAGACCATCAAAAGCATGAATTACAGGATGTTACTGTATTTTTTATTATAATATATATTTTAATAGGGTCAGTGTGGCTGCAGGTCTTCACCGCAGTAGCTGGAGCTCAGCATGGTTTATTGAAGACCACGACCGTCTGAGTAAGCACATCAGGTGAGTACTTTTTGGAACGAAGACCTGCAGCACCACCAGACCTTTGCATAAGCACCTGATTCTCCTTCACCTCTGTAACGATGCAGTAATATCTCCTATAATTCATAATTCTGATGTTCCTGTTACACCTATTTTCATACACTACTGTACAAACGGCTTGAGCCCTGCCATCACATCTTTGCATATTGAGTAGATTAAATGAAAGAAATGGGAACAAATGTTTTACTGCGACAGGCTGCAAAGTGTCTAAAGAGCCTTGATAAAGGAGCTCCAGCCACTCAGCATTCAGCACCACCAGTATGCTGATCACCACCTGATCATCTGGAATCATCTGCTCCTGTTTCTTCACTGCTTCAGGATTTAAGTTAGATGTGCTTTATGTTTGAATGTTTCATATGTAGGTCGCTGTGTGGCTTAACAAACAATAAACATTCCTCTAAAACTGGTCAGGTTCAGGGACTGGACTGAAAATGAGAGTCTTTGAAAGTCCTTTAGGAAGCCTGGAGAACTGTTCCTGAAGACTACATTAAAATACAAGAAAGTCTAGATGCTTGGAAGCGAAAGGTGAAGAAATCAGGTTTGGATCAAGTGCACAGTGCTGTGTGTTGGTGTCAGCTTTAACAGGACAGCAGTTGGACCTGAGAAACCTGGTCAGATATGAGGTGCACAGTCTGGTTCTTCACTTTTTATTTCTGTCTTTTCATCTTCATACAGATGGAGAGAAGAATGGGATGAAGAGTAGGAGGTGGGTGAACTGCAGATGTTTCAGTGAAGGTTTGGATGTAGCTGTTCTTGTTCTGTAACTGGATCTGCTCCAACTTCACCAGGGTGGACGCGTCCAAGCACGAGGAGGACGGGAACGAGCTTCAGACCACACCAGAGTTCCGCTCGTATGTTGCCAAGAAGCTGGGGGTCATGCTGGACAGGTGGGAACAGTTCCAGCCTTAAAGTGACGTTTACCATACAGAACAGCTAGCAGTGCCTGCTGAACTACAGTACCCAGCATGCACTGTAAATCCGTTTGGCCCCACACCTCAGACAGAAAAAAAGATACGTTTTTTACTGCAAGAAAACATTAGAAATACTGAGAACAAATGTATCTGACTGGTTTTGAAGTTTAACAATATATACTGTAAGTGCGGTTTAATGGATGTTAAAGTTTATGTACTAGTTTCAGCAAAATAACCCCCTTGCGTTTATCACGGCATTACAGATTCACCACATCCTTTACAGCGATTTTCAGAAATAACTTGTGCCCAAACCCTCCCAGCACCTTTCCTATCAGCAAACAGTTCTGTCTCATTTGCTGGACAGTCATTTGGAATGTGTGGGTCCAGCTCGTCCCTGCAGCTCAATGGGAGAAAGATCTGGAGACTGGGGGGGACAAGACATCATTCACTAAACTGCTTTTCTTTGTAAATTTGACACAATTTTGAAGAAGCTTGGGATCATTGTCCTGTTGAAGCAGAAGGAACCAAAAGGAATAATCCGTGAACCAGAAGGAACTGAATGATGTTGAACTGAGTTATACTTTTCACTTTTCTTGATCAAGACAAATTGAAAGTCACTAAAGACTGATGTGTCTTTGTAGTTAAATAATGTTACTACAGACTGTAACATACTGAAAACCAGTCAGTTACATTAGGTTTATGTATTTGTATTTTCTTGTTATAATATTTTGAAATCATTTTGTTTTTTTAATCCGAGCATGGGCCCAGTTTTATTCCTGTAGTTGTCCTCCTGTCCTGCAGTTTTATTCCTGTATTTGTCCTCCTGTCCTGCAGTTTTATTCCTGTATTTGTCCTCCTGTCCTGCAGTTTTATTCCTGTATTTGTGCCTCCTGTCCTGCAGTTTTATTCCTGTATTTGTCCTCCTGTCCTGCAGTTGTATTTCTGAAGTTTCCTGTGAGACTCCAGACTCCAGACGGGACGTGTGTGGACCCGGAGGGGAGGAGAGGGACGATGAAGGTGGCGATGAAGGTGACCGATTAAGTGTATCTTCTCCAGTTCCTGCAACTTCTAATCTGCTTTTAATTGACCTCATGGTGACCTTATACCTCTTGATGCTGCCTCTCTTTATCCACCAGAATGAACAATTTTTATATATTTGCTTTATCAGTGCAATGTAAAAGCAGGTACAGAAATATGTCCTGCTAGCAGACTGGTCCGGTCTGTATATTTACACTTGGATAAACAGAATATAGACAGTAATTATGCATTGAAAGTGTGTGTATTTACAATTGGATAAACCCTGTAATCTGACTGTATGTAAAAGTACAGTGAGAAAAGAAATCTGTCCTGTTACTAGAGCAGGAAAATAGATAAGCCCTCAGTCAGGCTGAGTCTTGTAAAGTGTTAGGGTTAGGGTTTATGGGTCATTAACTACCGTTAACAAGTTCACTGGCCATGTCATATAGTGCAGAATCTTTTAATGATTTGAACGCAAAGATAAGTTTCTCCTTTACTTTTTACTGATTTTAACAATTCAGAATAATATTGAAGATGCTTTTTGCCATAAACCTGCACTTTACGACGATTCGGCCTGACTGAGGGTTTATTTGGTTTCCTGCGTTAGTAACAGGTCAGATTTCTGTTTTCACTGTACATACAGGGTTTAGCCTGTTGTAAATACACCCCTTCTGCACACACACTTTTAATGCATAATCCGGGTCACGGCACGAGGCCTCGTATAAAGACAGCAAGCTTTTGGGGCAGCTGTTGGTCTAGTGGTTAGGGTGTTGCCCCAGCAATCAGAGTGTTGTGGGTTTGAATCCCAACACTGTTAGTGTCATCACTGAGGTGCACTTGAGCAAGGAACTGTCCCCTCGTTGCTGGCAGCCCACTGCTTCACTTGGTGAATGGGTTAAATACGGAAAAAAGAATTTCACATCGTGCACTGTGGTGTGTTCATGTATGACTGAAAGGGGGCACTTTAAGTGCTGGGGGCTCCAGACACAACCCTCCAACTCCAGTTAGGAAGGTTGGAGAAGTGGATAGTTAGGTAGATGGATGGATGAATGAGTGGACAGATGAGTGGATGGATGGATGAGTAGATGAACAGGTGGACAGACAGATGGATGGATGAGTAGATGGACAGATGGATTGAAGAGTGGATGGATGGATGAGTGGATGGACGGATGGACAGACAGATGAGTGGACAGATGGATTGAAGAGTGGATGGATGGATGAGTGGATGGACGGATGGACAGACAGATGAGTGGACAGATGGAT
>JBBPCY010066548.1:0-12261 GCA_037974405.1 Brachyalestes nurse
AACTTGGGTCACACACCACACACAAGAAGTTTTGGACATCAGCAAAAGATGGCACATGTTCACCACTAGGTGGCGCTTTAACAACACTAATTACGTTTTTGCTCATATCTCGTTAACTGGGTCACGTAGACTCAAAATTCTTCATGCATCTTATAACTTGGATGACCCTTAATATGATATTCTTGGTCCTGCCCACATGGCCACACCCACTTCCCGCCATTATTCACGGCCATTTCTCATTTTGCCTGTATCTCCTAAACCATATGGGATACATTTGAAATTCTTTCACTGGTCGAGGGCGCCCGAGACGCGGACTGCGCCGTAGCTTGGACCCTGTTCATAACCGCTTGCGGTTTTAGTTTTGTATTATTTTTTTGGTGAAACATTGTTTCACCTGTAGGTCTTATAGAAACCGCCACTGATTTCAGTGGTTAGGGTTTAGGGCTGCTACCAAGAGGAGTCATTTTTTAACACAAAGCTTTTTGTCCATAAAACCAATGTTAGGGTGCCTCTCTCTCTGGGCAAAAGTTTCCTGTACAGTGTTCAAAACTTGTTACTTATTTAATTGGTCACGTGCTGTTTGTTTGACATCCCTCTCGTTGTGAAGGATTACTGGTACCCATGTCTTTTTGTTTTTACATTAACCCTCATCTGTGAAACCACAGTAACCATAATATTTGTTTAGTAGGTTGTGCTGAAAAAAGGATATGGGATACTTGTCCATTTCACATTGTTTAGAAAAGAGCATAAATTTTAGAGCGATATAGCGCAGAAATTGGAAAAATACCACCCCACCCAAGGCCTTTTTCTCTACCCAAGAACTCAATTTCCATAATCCATCGATAATTAAGTGTTTACATTGTAAACAGAATGGTTATGAGTGGGTTTAGTGTGAGATGCTTCATTTTGGAGACACTTGGTGTGTCCACAGTGTTCATACATGTGTATATATATATATTTTTTTTTCCACTATGCACAACACATACACATGTCTATATTTATAGTTTTGTATTAGTTTTAAAGTGTACTTTTTATTTTATCTTGTTTTGTTGTTTAGCTTTTAATCTATTATTTTGCTGCTCCTAACTTTACTCTTTCTGCAGTAACAATGCACATTTCCCACTTGTGGGACCAATATGGGTTCATCTTATTTCTTATCAGTGGAACCAAACGTTTGCCTCTAAAAGTTCTCTTACAAGTTAAGTTGGAGGCATAAAAATGGAAGTGCTGAGCCAGGATGTAACTTAGCAGCCAGCAGCCAAGCAAGCCCATAGAAACCACCTAGAAATGACCACAGTTACCATAGCAATCATGCAGTCACACACATTTTCTTGTGAAAATGCACTCTAGTTGTGATTTTTATTCCACTTGATTTTTGGAACAACTTCTCCTCCATGATCGTGAGAGTAGTGAGTAAAACATTTCAACTCTGACACATGCCCTGTTGGGCTTGTACACTTAGCAATCAGATGATCAGAGTATTGATCATTTAGAAATTCTATTTTTGTGGTCAAGTTGCTTCGGTAATATATGGGAGAGATAGTAGTGGGGTGACTCAATAAAAATGTGGAGCAAAACACACAGGCTCAGAAACTGACTTCTAAACTAAAGCTAAGGTCAGTCATGAAAAAAGAGACATGTCTCACTCTTTGTTGTTGTTTAATTGAAAATAATCAGCCTGTGCACATGGCTATGAGTGGTTTCAGCCATCTTTAGCCATAAATGGTTTGGTAAGAGCCAGCACATCAGAATCAGTAGATCACAGTTTGAATCCATTGTGCAAATAGATTTTTTAAATGCAAACCTCAGTAGATGTAGTTTTCATTGGAATTTGAGTGTTCAGTAGTTTGAGAGTCTCTATTCCACAGCAAAAAGGAAAAACAAGCTCTGCTAGAGTTTTTGAACAACAGCTGTCCTTGGATGAGGGAGGAGTATGTGAGGAGTCAAAAGTGGCCAGACAAGTCAAAGACACCTGGGAAAGGGACCCCAGCAGATGTGGGAAAAGGCGGTGACCTGAAGCACCGATTGAGATCACTTGGGTTAGACAAATGGGCTGTAGATCCCCTTAGAGAAGAGAGCCCACAAATTATGGGAGGCAAACAGAAAACCGAGGTACTTCTTTTCAAGTTTACAGGGCACAAATTATAAATGTGAAGAGTGCAAGTTGCATACCTAGCGATAGCTAGAAAGGGCAATGTTGAGGGGTATGATAGATATGAGAGCACCTTGAGACCCTTGCACCCCCACTCTACTATCAATAAACCTTTACTCTTACCTCTACCTTACGAACTCTATTATCTTGACTGGGGGAGGTGTTTACTATAAGTCCATTAGGCCATTCATTGCCTTTGGCTTGGTTGTCTTGTCAAAGAACAGCATCTCTAACTTGCAGGTTAGACTCATCTATCTGCCATTTCCTCCTTGGCTGTACTGTTACCAGATATTCCTGTCACCACTGCTTCCAGATTGAATCTGCAAGACTCCGAACCTGTTTCCACTGGCTCTGGTAGAGGTCCTTAAGGTCAAAGTCAATCGGAGGAGCAGACACAGAGTCTGTTTTCTGTGTCAACAACATGGCAGGGGTAAGCACAGTCAGGGTCTGAAGACACAGGAACAATTGGCCGTGCATTCATTATAGCTGCAACCTCTGCTATCAGCGCGGTGAGGACTTCATGTGTGAGATTAGGTGAGTGCACCTTGCAGAACATTGCATCTTTAAAATGCATCTGGCGACCCCAATCATTCTCCTTTCCTAAACTCCCCCAAAGGTGGGAAGAATGTGGCAGATTGAAGTCCCATGTGTAGCCTTGTTTTTTCAGGTAAGACTGAAGCTCTCTATCTTCTGGTGTTATTCCTAATTCTTTATATCCCCCAACAAAGTTGGTTCCACGGTCGTAGCGGTACATTTTTGCCGGACCCCTGATTGCTGTAAATCTCCTAAGAGCATTTATGAAGCTTGATGTGGATAGAGACTCAACTACCTCCATGTGTACTGCTCGAGACACCAAGCAGGTAAACAAGACGACCCAGCGCTTGTTCTCTGAGACGCCTCCTTTGGTACGAAGGGTGCAGACAGTCCAAAGCCCAAAGACATCTATTCCAACGTGCGTGAATGGGGGAGTCTTGGTGAAGATGATCAGTGGGTAAGTTAGACATCTTCAGCTTTTCCATGTTCCTTTTTAACTTCCTACAGGTAACACATTTGTGTATAATGTTGGATACCAGTCTTTTCCACTCACAATCCACAAACCAGCAGACCTTATCGCTCTTCAGCTTTGATGTGCCACTCGTTCATAGTAAAACCATACCAGCAATGTAGTAATATGGTGGTTTTTGGGAATGATTATCAGATGCTTGTCTTCCCAAGGAATTGCAGCTGAAGATAAACAGCTACCAACTCTCAACACACCATCTTCATCTATGATGGGGTCGTTTTCTGATTGGACTGTTTTTTGGATGGTTTCTCCTTTACACAAGTTCTTGATTTCTTCCATAAACAGCTCCTGTTCTTGCTGTTATTTCTTGCTTGCACAAGTTCATCTATTTTTGCTTTGTTTCCATCTAGAGCTGTACAATGTGCTCTGACGTTTTGAATCAGTCTGGACTGTAAAAGCAACTAAATCTATCTGAACCAAGCAGAGTGTCAGTAGCTTTTGTAGCAAGGGTGACTACTGGTGGGCGTAAGTCGCTGTCCATGTTATTCATGAACAGTCATGTGGAACTCTGCAATGTTTTTGGCATGGTCATTATTCTCAAACCAGAGGTAACATACGTTATCCAGGTGGTTCTCACACACTATAAAGCAATAAAACATCTGCTCTATGTCTGCTGCTACAGCAATGGGTTCCATACGGAAACACATGAGGACTCCCAGGAGTGTATTATTTAAATCTGGGCCACTTAGCAAAAAGTTGTTTAGGGAAACACCATTATGCTCGGCATTGGAGTCAAACACTGCTTGAATCTGATCAGGTTTGCGGGGATGATAGACTCCAAAGATTGGCAGGTACCAACACTCTTGTCCATCAAAGAGCAGCATAGCGAGTTCAGCATGACCTGATGCAAAGATTTTCTGCATGAACAAAACCATTTGTTCTTTAATTTCTGGCTTTTTCCCAAGCATATGCCATAATGTAATGAGAAGTTTGACAGCCTGTTCTCAGTTGTTGGAGAGTTTGTTTCTTGGCTCCTTGAATGGCAGTGGTGTCACCCAGCTGTTTGAATCGTCCCAGAAGGCCTCTCTAGGAAAGCCTTGGCAGGCTTGTGATCGTAGGGCGTTTGCTGAAGAACTCCATTGCCAAAGATATCTGTCTTAAATTTTTCTTTGAAGAAGAAACTCCTGGTGCAAAGATCAAAAAGTGATGTTTGGCCATTTCCCAGCAAGCTAGTCTGATAAACATCAAAACGACTGGGCTTATGAGCTTTGCCGAGATAGACCTCTCCTATTATTACCCATCCCAGATCAAGGCATTGGGTATAAGGTGCATTGTGGGGGCCGTTGTAGTGCTGGCGTACTTTGTGTGCTCGAGCAGGATGAGGATCTCTGCTGAGGAGTCTAGAGCTGGGATCTGGCCTACAACTTCCTCGTGATGAGTGTAGTGTTTGGGAATTTCAGGTGTGGGATTTTCTGACCTTTCATCACGGAGCATATCATATTCTATAAGAGTTGGGAGAGGGATGTGAATTTTTCCATCTAATGACTCAACAATGGAAATTATTAGCTCTGCGCCCTGTGGTTTCTTCAGGGTGTATGCTGTTGCTTGCTCCTCAAGACCAAAAGCTCAAAGAACCTGCCTCTTGCTAAAGACTTATTGCTTTGTTTATCAAGAACCACATAAGTGCCCGTTAGACTTCAGCCCAAAGTGGCAGCCATCTTTAAATCTCATGACCAACTTTAAAACATCACCATTCAGTCATGCAAAGTTATTATTGTTTGCAGATGGACAAATTTCAAAGCCAAGATTCATGTGCCAACTATGCCAAGTTATATGAAAAAGAGAAAAATAATACAAAATCAGGGGTGGGTGTAATGCTTGTGTGGAATACACTTAGATATCAGCGATTCTTATTGTCCAGTTACATAATATTGGCTTGAAAACACTGAAAATTCAAAGCCACAGGCAGGGGCGGACTGGGGCTAAAAAAACTGGACTTTATTCACTGCATCTCGGCCGTGGTTTTGGGGGGTGCGCAGAGGTCTGCATCTCGGCTGTGGTTCTGGGAGGGAGTGGTCAAGGTGTGCGCAGAGGACTGTGTCTCGGTCGTGGTTTGGGGGGGTTTGTTGGTTTGGGGTGCGCGTACAGGTCTGCATCTCGACCGTGGTTTGGGGGGTTTGGGGTTGGTATGCACAGAGGTCTGCATCTCGGCCGAGAAAGACAGGCTGACGGCCGTGCACCAGACGCCCTTTCTGGACTTTTCCAGAATGCACAGATTGCCAGTCCGCCCCTGGCCACAGGTCTTGGGAACATATGTTCAAAATTCGTTCTCAAAAGAATAAAAAATTACTTTATAATAACGCTTTTTGTGCAAAGATCCCCCCTTTTTACCAGCTGAGAGGCCATCTTGTTTTCTATAATCCATAATTTTATAACAGAAATATAAACAAATAAACGCTAGCCCACAGGCTTCTCTGCCATTTATTTTGTCCGGAGAGTTAAGCACAAGCCGACACAACTGACCAGATCAACCGACTCCGCCCACAAACCGGACAATGGGGATTTAACTCAGACCAGCTTGAGAAAACACAACAAATCTCGCTCAAAACACAATATAACAACTCCAAACCAACCACTTTTGTCACATACAGCCAGCTTATAGACACTTGCAAAGCAAAGTGTCGTAATTTCCAGTTGCCTACCTTAGAAGAAAAACAGCTTTGAATCGCACGACTCCCGGACCGTCTGTCCGAAGCGCACATCCTATTTTCCATAAAAAATAGTATTTGCTGGACAATTATCCCCATATGTCCTAAAAATATTCCAGTAAGGATTCATTGTGGTCTTCTGAGTGTTTTTTTACTAGGTTTGAATCGAAAAAAATCAACTTATAAACCCAAATGCTCGCCGCAGATTCTGATCCCAAATCAGTTTTGCATTTTTTCCAAAGATTCGGACAAAGCCACCCCCACAAATGACATATCAGCTGAAAACTATTTTCATTGGGTACACGCCTGTGCATTCAAATTTGAGGTAGAATACCACTGGATGGAAAAATTGTCCATCAAAAAAGTGCGTCTTATTGGTCACCGAAGATTTTGGGTGGTAACTTTTCATAGGAGGGTCGTAGAGACTCGCGAGTGGTCTAAAACACTAATTAAAAAATGTTTAATTAGGAGGGGTTTGGGCATGGGCAGTACAGCCATCTAGTGTCAGCTGCTAACAAGGTACTAGCTCTCTCCCTTTGGCCTTCAGGGTAAACTTTGACGAGGCATATTTCGGAGCATGATCTCAACTTGAACACAGACCCACAGATATCAGTACATTTTGATGTGTCCTCCTTTGACTCCCCGCCATGCTCTCTTGCTGATTCCGAGACTACAGTTGTCTATGGCGCTGGCCCTGGGTGCAGCGCAGTCACATGTGTCTTACTACTGCTTTCTCTGTACTGAACACTTTTATCATAGTTTTTAGCTTGATGTGTTGTTGACGCACAGCACTTATAGCAGATGTTATTATCCTTCAATTAAGCTTTTCTCTCATTCAAGGGTTTACTTCTAAAACTGTGGCATTTCCTCAGAGGATGTGGTTTATTGTGCAGTGGGCATTGTTTGTCTGGATCAGTCGCCGATTTTTCTGAAGAACTGGTCTGGTTGTTATGAGGATCCTCAGATGCTTCAGTTTTTCTGACTAAGATCAGTGTTCTACTGGTATGTCTGGTGTGTCTTACTGTAGCGCTTCTGTAGTGCTCTGAAAGGTTGATCATCATATTTTAGTAGCCCAGAGCTCACCATTTCATGTCTCATCAGATACAAATTTGTTGTTGCCGACGAACCAAGCTTGCTCCGTATTCCTTGGTACTGCTCTGGAATGTAACTGTGCAGCTTGGAACTCATCACTATGTGATCTTGTATTGTGCAATTGCCCTTGAATGCAGTTGGTGGGTCTGCACAGATATGGACTTTGCCTAGTCTCCAGCTTAACTGACAGATTTGGAGTGTGAAGGTGAACAGTGTGCTGGTTACTTATTGTATACTGGACAGGTAAGTCACAAAATTTGTGTTCACTGATCTCACTTGGCAGTTGCTTAGTTTCCCACGTGTAGCTTTTAACTGCTTCATCGCTGCCCACTGGCGTGCTGGTGCAGATAGGGACTCAAGTGGTTCTGTGTCTTGGTTAGAGTGACTTACCGTGTGCTTGTGTTTCATGTGTTCACTATTACACTGACTGAGGACAGCTGAATGGTCTGTGAGATGCTGGAGCATTGTGAGCGTGTTTCAAATGTATCATCATTGACATCCATGGCACTGAAAATGGCTGGAGTGACAGGACAACACAGTTTATCTCCACGATGGATGGTTTATATGATGGTATTTTCACAATTACCAACATCAACCTTACAGATACAAGTATTGCGAATAAAATGAAATAAAATTTACAGACATGGACTTTCAGGGTCTCAAAGAGAAAAAGTGAGGGAATGTGAAAGTTTTTTTTTATACAATGGGAGCATAGAACTAAGTATTCTTGTTTCTGATATCAGTAGACTATGTTTTGCACTTTATAATGGTTACCCTTGAATTACCTTGTTTTAAGCTTCATGAAATAAATGTACAGACTTTTTACCAAATGAATTGAACATATTACGATGAAACATTTACATACTGTGGTTCATATCAACAATGAACAATATTTAACCTTTTATTTTTTTTTGCAGAAAAAAAATATTTGCAGAATAAACAGTAGCACAATATTTAGTATTTACATTTATGTTTGCTATCTGAGTTGGCAGAGATATAAAGTTGTGTGTCTTCTGTGTAGCAGTGTAAGCTATTCCACTGTTTTCAGAGAATCATACTTAGTACCAGCATGTACAATGTAGATAAAAGAGGTCCTACGGACAGAAACTTTCAAGATTCAATAGTTTACTTTGGTGTGCGCTGATGATTCTCCATTGACACTTACAAACTGATGGACAGGTATGATCTAAACCAGGATAAGGCTATTAATCTGCCCAGGTTTCCAAACTTGTCTAAAAGAATCAATTTGTCAGTGATACCAAATGCCGCATTAAGGTCAAGCAAAATCATCAAAGATATAACTCCTTTGTCAGCGAACAGAAAAAGGTAATTGATAAGAGAATAATTGTAGTGAGTTCTGCCTATTGAACTGGATTAAACGATGCCAGCCTTATATACTACAGCTAAATTTTGAATGGCTTCTGCATCGGCTGTATCAGGCAGCAGATGTAGTAGAGCCTACAGTATTTAGAATTGAAGCAAATACAGAGATTTAATGGATATGTTTTTTGCTTTTTAAAATGGATATTAAAATCTCCACCAACTATTACTTTCTAACGGTGTACTGCTACGTATGTTGGTACACTTAAATTCTCTTAAGAACTCTGCATAAGGCCTATGTTGCCTATAGACAGTAATTAGAGAGAAAGTGATCTTATTGTGTCTGTATCTTTCACTGTAAGGGACTGAGTTTCGATGGAAGTGAAGGTAAAACCTGTTTTCTAATTAATACTTAGGACACTTCTCTAAATGGCTCCTGTGCCTCCCCCTATACCACTTAGTCTGTGATTGTGTACATAGTTATAGTCAGTGGGGGTGGCCTCGTTTAGGGCAACACACTTGTCAGGTCTAATCCAGGTCTCTAAAACATAAAGCAACATTCTGATCAGATTATTTAATGTACAATAACAACTTTAGGAGTGAATAATCTGATGTTAAGATGTCCCAGCTTTAGCTTTAGGTGCTGTTCTTGCTGATTGTTTGAGAAAAGTTGATTAAATTATTAGAACACACTTTTTGAGTTTTTCTACTTTTTTGTTTTGTTCAGAGCAGACACAGTCTTGATAGCAGCACCATCCCGAGCCAAGAGACCAGGCTTGCCTTCAAACATGAACCAATTGTCAATAAAGCCCACATTTTTTTCTGAGCATCACTTGGACATCCAGAAATTCAGTGCCCAAAGCCTGCTGTAGGCCTCAGGACCACACTTCACTGGGATGGGGCCAGAACGTAGTGCTGCATCGGATATTGTTAGAGAAAACGTACACATCTCTTTTACACTATTCACTATATGCCACTGAATTGCCACCTATCACACTGATGTGGGGGCTCTACAGCTACAGTTAAAGGCATGCTGTCTCCCCTAAAGCACCTGAAGTTCCTAGCAACAAGCCTGACTCTCGTCTTCCCTGATTAAAGTATGGATGTGCGCAGAGTCTGAATAATAATTCTGACATTGTATCTTTCTGTCTGAGTCTCTCTAAGTCTGTTCATTTTTTAGGTCTTCAAAATTATTTTTGAATCAGATGGCAGGACATACATTTGAAGTTGTTCAAAAATCAGGATAACAAGGAATGCTTTGTCTCCAAAAGTACTTCTTCTGGAATGTTTATCTATTCATTGCACCATAAGTATAGTTGTGCCTTTGATTGATGAGTTTATGTTATCCACAGCTGCCTGTCCACATTTAAACTGTCAAAGCAGGCTGACTAAAGCCCTCCTCTCACTGACTGCACTAAACATCTCTGGGAAAGCTCAGCCCTTATTAATCCTTAAACAAGGGGTGAGGACAGCCAGTTTGCCAGGTATGTGCAATAAAACTACAACCATTTATGTTTATTCTAAATATGATTACATTACCATTGCCTATTATAGAAAAGCTTCTCAGCAGCATTAGTGAACAGTACAGAGTAAACTTGGTATGTGCTAGCAGGCCTGTATTCTTGAGAGGATTCTGAGACAGTGGAAATTTTGACTTGGTTCTGGATTAGCTTGATTGGCAGTTGCATTCCGCACTGGCAGAAAAATGGCTGTTAGTATTGAGAGTAGACTCATTACCTGTCAAAGTGTTGTTTGGGATATGAACCTTCTGTGATGTGAATCAGAACCAGAATCAGAAAACCTTATTGATCCTGGAGTACACTGCTTATGCAGTGACTGCCATAACACACAGAGACACAAACAATATAATATAAAGTCTAAATAAAATCTGAATAAAAATATGTAGAAAGAAAAGGCTCAATATAAATAGACTATGCTGCATACAGAAAGGCTTGGTATAAATAGTATATATAAAAGTAACACAGCTGAGTGAAAAACTACTGACACAAATGGTAGTTTGGAATAAGTTATTGCACTTATTTGAAAATCAGTAGTAATATTAAGTAATGTAAAAGTAATATTGACTAAAGTAGTAAGCAAGTCCACCACCAGTTCTTTTGTCTTTTGGATGTTGGGCTGCAGCTGATTCAGCTCACACCAAAACTATCCACAGCCATCCTGTATTCTAAGTCGTTCCACTCCTGATACATCCGACTATTGGATGTGACATCCAACGTGGGGTAGCTGGTAGTCTAAAGGTTAGGGCATTCGCCCTGTGATTAGAAAGTCATGGATTTGATTCCCAAGACTGCTAAGCACCTCTGAGGTAAGATAGCAAGATATCGTGCTCGCCAGGCACTGTGTTCCTGGCTGCCAGCGGCTTCACTTGGTTAAGGGGTTAAATGCTGAGGAAACGTTTTGTGCTGTGCTGCGGTATGTTCACGTATGACAGAATGGTCACTTTGACTATTGCTGAGTCATCTGAAAATTTCTGCAGATGGCAGCCCTTTGTGTTGTATTGGAGGTGAAAAGACAGGTCAGGTGAAAAGACCATGACTAGTGACAGCTATTATGTAGCTTTATAAGAACGCAATACAGTTTAATTGTCCTGTCATGTTCAGTGATACTCAAATAACACCTAATATGTTTTTCTACAGTTCTCTAAATGTAGTCAGCTGAACTTGATTTAGCCTAATTGAATGCCTACCAGTGTACTTGAAAACAAAAAGGATGCAAAATTGAAAGAGTTCCATTTGCTTGCCACTCTACAACAGAGGCTGATGGAGGCTAGTATAAGATTGGATTAACATTACAGTAAAATGTTATTGTAAATAACTTCTCAAATTAAAAACAACTATTTATTTTAGTATTTATTTGCCTTTGTTTTTGTAAAAAACATGTTACTGCTCTGCACAAACTAGCAAACAAACTAGTCAAAAATGACAAGAACTGTGGGACATGAGGAGACAAAATGTAAATAATTTATTTTAGTGATTTATTTAGTGTTTCCATTTCAGTGGTGGAATAGCCTACTTGTGTTTTTGGAATGAATGTTGGATACTAAAGCAATGCCTTTTATGCCAAACTAAACTAAGATCTGCGATAAAACTCATGTACTGCCTGTTGGTGGGCTAGGTGGTTTGGGGAACGCTCTGTGTGAGCTGCTATTTTTCTCCCTTTCTTAAAATGGATAATAAACCAACTTTCAGCCATCAAAACAACAGGTAGGCATTTGCAGCTACTCTGGCAACTAGGATACTTCTCTTCACCCTTCTTAGAATGCCACAGTGATGCTTTCAGCCGGTCCTTTTCTACTAATAATAATTTTATCCAATTTAGGGAAGCGTATCACATCTGACCAGTGAGTTTTACATATAAACCACCCCACACACACGCCCTCTTTTGTCACTCAGACTGCTGATCCAGTTTCCACATCTTTCCATTCTGCAGCAGCTGCATTTTGATTCAGTGACAGAAGCTCATGGGAGAAGGTGCAGTGGCTCGCCAAAGGGCTGCGTGTTGAGCCCAGTTCTGTGCTCACTGCAAACCCACTCACACCTCTAACTCCATAATCAAGTTTGCAGATGACACCACAGTGGTCAGCCTCATCGCCTCATCAACCTGACTGTGAACACAAAAAAGACAAAATATCTCGTACTGGACTCCAGAAAGTGCCAAGCCGATTATCTCCCCATCCTCATTACTGGAGATTGTGTGGAAAGAGTTGACACCTTAAAATTCCCACATTTCTGATGACCTAACCTGGTCAACAAACACCATGGCGGTCGTGAGGAAGGCACAGCAGCAGCAGCTGCACTTTTTGTGGGTCTGGGTATCAAGCTGCTGACCTCTTTCTACCGCTCGGCCATAGATTCAATTCAATTCAATTTTATTTATATAGCGCTTTTTACAATGGTCATTGTCACAAAGCAGCTTCACAAATGAGAGAAAATTATGTGTATGAGTGTGTGTGAAAAGTCTCTGAT
>JBBPCY010066559.1:0-12261 GCA_037974405.1 Brachyalestes nurse
AATAAACATGTGTATACCAAAACATTTGTAATTGCAATAGCCTTCTGGGAGAAATGGTGCATTTTCTGGAAAAAATTTCAGGGGTACCAGCAATTTTGTCCACGTCTGTATGTGCACTTTGAAGGTTTAGCTACTCACTGTGGCTCATGTGGTGCTGCACTGTTTATCAGACGTCAATGTTAAGGAACCACCACAGCACCACAAGTGGCCACTATTTGGGTAGTGAACCCAAGTATACCACAACATGATACAGTTTAGAGTTGTCTGCACTCCCAAAAAACAATTAACACCTGTCTGAAGGGATAGATTTTACCAGTACTAAATTATCATTTTATTATCACTGCTGTAAAGAATAATGGTCCACCATCCAAAGGATATCTGGTCAGGGGTGGTCCTTTTCCATTGATGGCTGGAGTAGAGGTGCAACAACAGACGGCTTACAGTAAAGAGCTCTAAATCCACACAGTGCACCCACATGTACCTCACGAGTCTTTCATGTTGTGTTTCTGTTATTGTGGCACCCCCTGCATGATGAAGGATGAATTTATTATGTCTCTTACAGTCTTTATCCAAAAGAGGGCGACAATACGTCTGTTTACACTTTTTAAAAATGTGAAATACTGTACTTGACTCTACAGTCAAACCTTATGATGAACCTTATGATTGCAAAATCTATGTCAAGCTGTGCAAAGGCAAAGTAATAAAAAAGGCTTTCTTGGATTGTCTGCAAACGTTTTCTTCAGTTATTCCAGTCTACATAAGATCTGATCAGAGCTGACACAGACTCTGGGCTATTAGGGAAATGCATGTCGTGCAAAAGGGGTGCAGAAGGAAAGCAGCTTACGAGTGTGCTTACTGCGCATGCGCGTGTCGAAGGACGCTGTCACCGTGGCAACGAGCGTCCACTGTAACTGACCCTCAGCCTCAGTCTGTCTGTGACCAACAAACACAGAGTCTGTTATTTTCCCTGACTTCTCTTCAGATTTAAAATGACAGTTCGTTTCAAGGTATGGTATTAACTTTATCCATGCGAAGAAAGCATTAAAAACGGGCTGTGAGGCGAGGGCTGGGGAAAACAAAGCCTACGTCACGGGTTTCGAATCAAAGCAAACCTAGAACAGGCTAAACATGGGTTCTTCTGTTCTACCTCAAAATAAACAGCAAAACGGAGTCGCGAAGGAGCAACGCAAATCCCGCTCCTTTCTGCCTTTATGCATAACTTCCTGATAAGAGTTTGAGACGGTAATACGAAACCAAGAACCAAGTCTTCTTTAAAATCGTTTGTTTTGGTTTGGTAAGTTAGCCCGAAAGAGCTTGACGCGGCAACGTCTCACCTGAGCTACCACCAGTTCCTTTAACAATGAGGACAGGTATCTTCGATTGCTTCATTGGAGTAAAATAACACTAAGTCTACTTACTGTGTAGCAGAAGACGACCTTGAGATTCAAATGGTTTTATGAACGGCTTAGTCAGGTTCCTGACGCGAGGATAAGGAAGGATTGAGACAGTCTTATTGTCGAGGAGCCTGCTAAACGTGGATTACGTTAAACCTTTGGCCTGTTATAAACCCATTCTCTTCGGGCGCTAGGTGTGCATTAAGAACTTAAAACACAGCCCTGAATGGTTAGTGACGTTACCCGAATGAGCTAAAACTGTGCCTCCGTTTTGTGTCTCTAACCTCATCCAGGTACGAAGTGAGTATCAGAACAGGTACAAGTCTCGACAGAGGCGAGTGAAGAGCTCCTCACCTCAGAGCAGGATGCTACTGGCTGGACTCCGATCTGACCAGCAGGGTAAGACAGTACATAAACAGTGGGTTTGGACTGCAAATGTTAACCAACTACCAGTGGAGTCTCTATGGTCCTTAGGACCCCAGAGCAAATCAATTCAATGACCCTCCCCTACATTAAATGTTTTTTTTTTTGTAATTTATTCCTAAATTGAAAGGATGGTGCTCTCAAGGCATGCTACTCCACACAGTACTATCAGTAACCTAACACAACCTAAATTGTTCACCTTAAACTGCATACACTTTATTGGGACCATTACATCAAAGTATTGGGACCATAACACCAACAGGTGACATTGCATTCAAATATATAGACTTTAATATGGAGCTGCCCCTGCTCTTTGCAGCTATAACAGCTTCCACTCTTCTTAGAAGGCTTTCCAAAAGATTTTGGAGTTTCTGTGGGAATTTTTGCCCCTTCATTCTGTAGACCTTTTATGCGGTTTAGCACTGTTGTTAGACAAGAAGGTCTGGCTCGCAATCTCCATTCTAGTTCATTCCAAAGGTGTTGCATGGAAGGCTCTGTGCAGCCCAGTCAAGTTCTTCCAGACCAAATGCATCCAACCATGTCTTAATGGACCTTGCTTTGCATACTGGGGCACAGTCATGCTGGAATATAAAAGGTTCTTTTCCAAACTGTGTCCACAAATTTGAAAGCATTGTCCAAAATGTTAAAAGGTATGTTTGATTTTAAGTCCAGTGTACCTATTTTAGTACCTATTTTAATTGTTTTAAAGGACGTTGAGCAAGGTACCGTCCCCACACGCTGCTCATCGGGCACAATTGCTGGCAGCCCAATGCATCACATAGTTAAAAATAGTCTGTATTACATTCAATTGCTCATGTGATTTAATGTTATTTTTACACAATACAATATTGTCTTATCACTGCCATATTTAACCTGATTTATTGTCCATTTTTGTTTAAAAAAAAAACGTTAACTTGCTTCCAGTAGATGGTAGCAGTGAGTTATTTATGTTACACTGTGCAGACAAATAACTTATCAATTGGATTAGCAAAATGATTAATCTCCTGATGATTGCTTTTCAATAACAATGTAATTATAACACTTTTGCTGAAGTATTGTACTCTCGAAATTCCAAGCTTCTTCAAAATCAAGAAGTGTTTGGCTATTCTCTCAATATCTGCTCTGGTATCTTAGCTTATTACCGATACAAAATGGAGAAAAATACGTGAAATTCTATAAATCACCACTCTGTATCGTTCCTGTGCCTCAGTCTTGGCCAGAACTCCATCTTCAGTTTTCTCCCTTTCTAAAGTTCTTGAGTCTCTTATTGAAGACTAGTAAATAGCCATAAAAATGTTCTGGCAATGTGACCATGAAAAACTGTGGACTTTTTTCACTATGTGCTTAGTTATAAACCTATTAAGTTCACTGTCTCTTCCTTATTGTTTTCATTAACATACAGGAATTAGCAAAGAACCTCAGTGGCAGTCTAAGAGGAGGGTCCCCTTTTACCCACCCCAAGTGCCCAGTTCTCTCCAGTGGGGAAATTCAGCGGTTTCACTGAGGCAGAAGGATGCAGTCAGGCCTAGTAGCCCTCCAGCTGTGGTTCACACAACACAAACAAGTAGTGCAGAGGAAGTTGAAACACCTTTGGCCCCAAGATCATCCAAACCACAGAGGGTCTCAAAAACAACCCTTCACCAAAAAGAGGTTCCTTCTGCTGACCAACAGAAACAGGAGCATGCTTCAAATGGGGTGAGTGCTGCTTGCAACTTTAGTCTTTTAAAAATGGGGAACTTACCATACTTACCAAAGGTTTTCCAGCATGCAGCAGTATTTTACTTGTACTAACTGGGGCAGTGTTTGTCTTCCTTAGATTTGGAGTTGCTGCCCCACACATTCCGGGATGTTCTTTACTTTTATACGCCAACTTAAACTCAGCAAAGACTTGTCAGTGTCTTAATTAGTTGGGTCATGTGTGTTTGGGTGCAGAGCAGGGGGCTTCCAGGACTGGAGTTGGAAAACACTGAACTAGACAGAAAGACAGTTGTTAACAGTAGGTGACACTATAATACACACAAAAGACTGTAGAACATATCTTGAAAATCTAGCCCTTACAGGGGGTCCTCTCGATGTACAACGATTCAAGCCCACTCCCACTCCCACTCAGCTTACAAGTCGTACTTACGGACTACATGGGCAAACTAGTTTGGGTGCGTGTGTGGGAAGAAAACGCAGTAATGCGGCGTATGATCGAAGGAGTTTTCCTTTTTCTGTGGCTTAGTTGTGTTTTTATGATTTTACAACTGTGTTCGGATAGGTAAATGACTTAAGCTAGGGTGTGTTTTGAACAGAACACCAAAATTCAGGTTACATCACTGTTGAAGGAAAGGATCTGTGTCGTAACTCGAAGACCCCCTGCATTTTCATTTATATATAATATACTTAACTTTATTTTGAATAAACTTTATTTTGTACCTACATTTACTGATCATTTTATCAGAAACACTGTCCATAGTTTCTGCACAATTTGACATCAGTGGAAATTGAGCCACCAAAGGCCAGAAACTGTTTGGGTCGTGGACCATTCTCAGCAGTGTCATAAGCATGATAATGGTATGATATTGTGGTAGGAGTGTTTCAGGCACAGTGGTGTTTTGAGTTGAGAATTGTCCACCCACCAAAAATAACCATAACAGTGGTCCTGTGGTGGAGTGTAAAAGGTTTGCCACTGAGAACACAAGGTAGAGATTAAAATGTATAGGATATCAGATTAGAAAGAGGAACTCTTGGCAAACTTCAGTAATTAAATTTTTGTACAGGTCAGTAACTATATAATGGCAACTATTTATACATGCAAGAAGGTGAGCTATAGGCTCTAAATATAGTCTTACACACACACACATACACACACACTCACCTAGAAACACACACACACACATACAACTCAATTGTAACCGTGTGTATGTTTATTATCCCTCAGATAAACCATGCACTGAGGAAGAAGGCAGGCCTGAGGTCAGAGCACCAGAGAAATGGACGTTCAGAATACCAGAGGCACTTTCAGTGGAAAACTCCAGTATCTGAATCTCCTCTCCTTACTGCACAGCAGGTAATTAATGAAAAGTTCACTGCATACAGCTGAGCAGTCTGTTTTGACATTTTCACCCCAGAGTTTTGTGACATTGTGCTTCTGTCATTTGATTGGATTGGTTTCACTAAAGTGAAAGTGACCATTCTGTCATACATGAACACACCACAGCACACAATGTGAACAGCACGAAATTCTTCCTCTGCATTTAACCCATTCACCAAGCGAAGAAGCAGGCAGCCAGGAACACAGCGCCCAGAAGCAGTGTGTGGGGAATGGTACCATGCTCAGGTTGCCTCAGAGGTCCTTAGCAGTCTTGGGAATTGAACCCACAACTTCCTGATTGCAGGGCGAACACCCTAACCACTAGGCCATCAGCTGCCCCAATCAAGAAACACACATGGGTGTTTTTTGATTGGTCAGAAATTTGGCAACGATAAAAGCTACTTTTATCTGTTAATGCCAATCTGACCATTGTACTATAAAATCCATATCTGTATCTCAAATATATGCTTGAGAAAATGTGTAATGATGGACTTGGATGTGTTAGATGGACCTAGATGCTTAATGTCTTGGTGCCAAAGTAATGAAAACAAATGTAACTGAAAGGGTGTCTGGTCTTGTCCACAAGGAGCTGTTGTGGCTGCAGGTTTTAATTTCAATGAAGCCGGAGCTCACTTAATCAGTTACTTGAAGACTGAAACCGCCTGATTAAACAAGTAGAATCAGATGTGCTTCTGCTTGATTGGAATGAAAAACTGGCCATTTTTAGATAAAATTGGACCCCTCTGCCTTACTTGTACTCTAGATCTTTGAATTTAGCCAATCAGGTCCCTGATGCTTGGTCCAACCAATCAAGAATACAATCTGTGGTTCATGTGACAAATGGTTCGCTGATCATTCATTAGTAAAGAGTGAAGTGTTAAGATTATGCAGACTGTACAGTGTCTGTGTATCCTGAAATGCACTGATGGTATGGTACGCATTTGGTGTGGACTACTGAAAAAAATTGTTCCTACCAGCAGTCAACTGAACTAGGATTTATATGGAAGTGGAGTGAGACCCAGGATTTCTGGCAGTCCACAGTGTATTTGTTTATTGCTGCCCAGGTACGGAACGAGAAACTGGCAGAAACTGAACTAAAGAAAATCTTTGATTAGTCCACGTGAAACAAGGTGACAGCCCTAGAGCAGAGTGGATGGTAGGGCTGCAAAATAGGGACAGAATATGATTGTGACATACCTTGCAGAATAGGTAAGACTATATTGGTAAAACGTTAATGTAAAATAGTAAATGATTCGCCTGCATGTAAAAAATGCTCAGGTTATTTTATAACACAATAGTGATTCATTTGAATGTTTAATTTGCTGTCTTTAACAATACCTCTATTTCAAAGCAACATGTCTAATTTCACTGCCACATCTTTAACTTGGTCTGATTTGATAGAATGTTAGAACTGTTAATGAATTTAAATTTGTCTGATGTTTCTGTTTAAGATGTAATGTAAACTTTCTTCCATTAGATGGCAGCAGCGAGTTATTATTTAATGGCTTCATAATAACTCATAATAATTATCTGTAACTCTCAGAGTAATTAACTTTCCATGAAATTTTACTAATTCTTAAACAAACATCTATGCCCAAAATAAATGTATCAGTTTAACTTCAGTCCAATTCTGTGTGTTGGTTGTGTTCTAGATGTTGTATGCGAGCAACAGGTCAGTCCCACCTTTCAAGTCCAACCCTTTAGAGATGGAGAGCGAATATAAGAGAAGCTTTAAAGGGTCTCCTCCACCTAGAGCCCCACGTTTACGGCGAGACATGATGCTAAATGAGGTTCCTCTGTCAAAAACTGAAAATATCTCTCGTGAGAAGGTAAAGCAGTTTTAAGGCATATAGTATGGCAGACATTTATTAAGTATGAATTTCATATGTATCCAACCAGCGTAAAACAGAACATCTAGTGTTACACAGAATAAACATATAACTTACAAGATCTTCACAAACACTTAATCCTTGTAATTTAAGAGTTAAATTGCTATTTTATAATATTTAGATGAAATGATGTAGTTACATCATCAATTGCAAAGTCTGCAATGTGTTTTCTTTTGTGTTAAGTTATTGCATTTTCTTTAGGAATGCACCTATATGAGAATTATCTTCTGATATAATTGTGCATTCCTAGCTTACATTAAATATACATTTTGCATTGGCAGGCTTGAGTCTTATTTTTTATGTTTGTTTTGACAAAACTGTAAAAGATGCTAAATGAGACTGTACACAAACAATAACATATCTCCTCTCCTACTTACAAATATAATTGTGATAAACATTCAAAGTTTAGAATCTAAACTTTCTACAGAATCCACTTCTTTTGATGAGCTACTAAGTGAGAGAACATCGATGAGAACTAAGTAATATAAAACTACAATGTGCTTTTATTATCACTGACTTCTAAGAAGTAACTAAGGAATAAAGTTCATATGGGGAGGGATTTAATTACTGTGGGAATAGATAACAGTTTTATTTCCCTCTGTCTCTCCAATGGTAGAGTAAGAGGAAGAAAAGGAAGGAACAGCAGAGACCCAAAGAGGAAGCTCATCCAGAGCCACAGCCCTTGCAGTCCCTGCAGCAGGAAGCGAGAGCTCCGTGTGAACAAGTCGTAAGGTGTGTGGTTGTTAAAACAAACCAAATAAACAAAGTTATGCCCCCTTGATTATACTCATTCGAACTATACGTAGTGATTGTACCTTTAGTCCTGTAGTACACTCGTGTCCTACATGGGTGAACTTACCCATCTTTTTCTTCTTTCTGCACAGCAAAGCAAAAACTGAATATACCTCAAATTTCCACTCTCCTCTTCAGTATCGCTACAAAGATGGTACCTGGGTCAGATCCAGAGTATTAGGAGAGGAGGTAAGCTGGGTAATGGCTTCAGGTCAATCACCTTTACACCGGTGATAAATTACGCTGTATATTTTAGAAATACTAACGTATGCCACCTCCCATATTCTATAAAATAATGTGTATTTTTTTGTTTTCTATTCACTATTAACAGGAATATTTCCTCACATGGTGTAGATTTCATAGCGCTTCAGATTACGATTTTGTTCACTAATCTTCACATTAAGCATTTCTTCTTAAAACTCCTCTATACTGGTGAATGTATATGTTATCTGATAGAGGACAGTAAACAGTAAAATTGAAAATTTGACTTTACATGAAATGTAAAGCCCTATTCGGACTTTAACAGGGGCAAATTGATCATTTTATTTCTGTCAGAATCTGTCATGTCAGTGACTTCTCTCTCCTCCTTCAAAAAATTACAAACTTACCCATTTTCCCACAGCCTAAGTGATGTGCTGATAATTTTAGTGAAGCTACATACCTATGTGATTTTATAGATGTATTTTGCCTCACATTAGAAACAAAGGCTTTATACAACTGCATATTTAGTCGCCTAGCCATTCATATTAAAACCTTTCTGAATTGCAAAATGATAGATGCTATGAAAGAGTCTCTAAGTCATTTATTTTTTCTGAGTGGTAGAGTTTCCATTCTGTCTGTTTTGAGAGAACAGTCAGTTAGTAAAGTGAGATCCTTGAGGCTGATTAAAGGGGTGATTAACAGCAGCTACAAGTATAAAGCACTACTTTATATCATCAACAATTAGGTTTCTATGATCATGAAAATACAACCTAGTAGAAAATACAGCCTAGTAGAAACTTGCTTTTGGGCCATCATTTATAGTCTTTATATATTCAAAAAACATCAGAACGGCCATTCATTTAGTATGTAGACTATTTTGAGTTTTCATAATACAAATGCATGTATTTGGAGTTTCATAAGCTGAAATGTTCCTTTGGTCTGAACAGCATCCTGTGTGGAACTATATATTCTGTAAATGACAAGCTCAAAATATCGAATCTTAAGAAGGAATGCAGGTGAACAAAGAGAGAATGTTCAAAAGCAAGAATTTAATTTGAGGCTTTTTTTGTATTCTACTACCAGTTGTTTTATTTCCTCAAGCAACTACAGTATGTGTGACTTCTAGCACAGAATGTGTACGGAAGAGTAGAAAACTGAAACCTCTATGAGATATTATATTGTTGCAAGTTATTATCCATTGAAGTAAGATGTACAAAGTGAATCATGTGAAAGCTTTAGTACATGAGAGTAAGAATCAGAGTCTCGCGAATGTGGATCTATGGTCCCTCTAATAACTTGTCTATGTGATCGATTTTGCAGGGTGGAGAGTGGTATCACGAGGTAAATGGCTGCTCTGCTGTATTATTTGCTTCTCTCTTTTTATATGTGTCCCTCAGCTACATTCACACTTTTGCAGACTACTTACTCAAGATTGTGTGGTTCTGTCCATGTGTGTTTTGTTGTGCTCCCCCATTTGATCTGATTTACCATTAGGCCTCATCATATCATACAGTTTTAGATTAGATGAGTATGTGAATGTGTGAGAGACTTCAGTTGCTATTGAGTCAGCAAGATGCTCACCCAGCATCCTTTCCACAGAACTTTCAGGTTGCCTGTGGTTTGGCTGGTTATGTGTTTTTTTGGCTTCCTAAGATGCTTAGTACATAAATTATAGTATTTATTTGCATGTACCGCTGAAGAAAAAGTGTTTTGTTGGACTGCAGTCTATTAGCTGGACACCATTTTTAATTTTTGGTTAATGCAGTCTACTATAATAAAAAAATCTTATGTAGGAGAAGGAAAAATATTTTTTTCATCTGTTGAGATGTTGGTTTATCCCCTTAAAGGGCCCCTGCCCTACATTTTCATTATATTAAAATTTTCCCCTGAAGTCCGCTTACAGCATTTGTGTGGTTTTATGTACCACCTACGTGACTTGACTTGAAAAACAGTCATTATCTTTCACCTTTTTTATCTTTCTTTTATCCAGCAGAATAAATAGGCTGTTTTTCTTACTGTGCCTTAAGATCGATATGTTTAAAGGAGCCCTGTATTGCACCTCTTTCAAAGAGCAGTTCAGACTGAAACACTCTCTCAAATTATTGTGAATGGGCAGGGCTAAACTGCGGTAGGTTGAATGTGTGTGAATAAATTCCTGGAAGCCTAACTGCTTTAGGCTAACAAGGTATTATGTGTTGGTTTTTACAACATCACAACATACTGAATTCAAAACTGGCTGTTTTACCGTTTAATATCCATATTTTACTACATGAGCTGGGGAATGAAACATTAAACATGTTTACATACATACACACAACTGTTTATTTCAGAAGGGTTGGGAAAATGTGGTTTTATATGATATGGGCTCTGCAAATTTAATTTACTGTTCTGATAAGACTTATTTTGTAAGTACTATCATTTGTTTAGTAACTACTATGAAACTAGTTTGTGAGCTTTAGCTGTGAGAGTGAACAATTGAAGTGTGGACCCACTTACAGGTCTTTAAGGTAATGAGTTAAGAACAACTTGAAAGGTTTGCTTATTAGAATTTCTACGGTGTCATGGCGTAGTTTTAAAAAGGGTCATTAGGTTTCCCCCGGTATTCTCGAAGTTGTGCCTATAGGGAAAAGTCTACACTTCTCTAGAAACTTGGAGTATTTCAGGCTATTGTGCTATTCAGGTGGCAAAAAGTCCATATTCACAGCCAGAAATCTTTTCATACTTGTATTACTGGCTAAACTGTAGCTATAATTCTGCAATTCCACTTAGCTGAGCTTTCTCATGCATTTCCTATAGGGTTAATTTTTTTTGATGATCTTGAGTCAAGTAGGTGTTTATTTCTCTTTTTCCCAGCTACGAAAGTACACAGTGAAAGAAAGCTACATTCCTCCAGGGCCATAGTGCAACATAAAACAACATGAGACTACAAACTTGCGGACAGGACAGCACAAGACTTTAAAACACAAGCAAACAATACAAGAATACAAGATAGGACAATGTAAAGTACAGAACTCAAAAAGCAGATACAATATTGTCTCAGATATGGTATTTTAGTTGTTAATTGGACAAGATTAGTCTTACATGAATTGAAATTGTATACATGAGGATGTATCAGTGAGTTTAGTCCTGTCTGACTCTGTCATGTAACGTTTATGGACTGTGCATTCCCACCTCTGTAAAGATTACAATGGCTTTTACCTGCTATAAAATGTACTGTTGAAATAGCCCCATGTTATGTCAGTCTTGTACATATTGACCTAGTAAATAATCCATCATTTCCTGTGGGAAAGCAGTTGTTGCTGGTTTTCTTAAGTGTGAAGATACTCGATGAACTTCTCTTCTTATCTCTCTGTGATGCAAATCAGGCCAATAAGTGCTAACCTATGTCAACATTAAAATCTGCACTAGAAAATTAAAAAGTATGCCTGTGTAGTTTTATGTGACAGATTTGATGATAGGCTGTAAACTCTCTAGATAATACCAATGCAGATTACACATTGTGTTCACTAAAGACAGATTGTTAGGTTGAGAGAAAGTACAATAGGACATTTTTTCTTAAATTATACTGAGATCTCTCATCCTGTACAAATTGGTCATAAACTGTTTCAGTGTTTCTAATGGTGCAATAATTCCCTTGCTTATTGTGCTAACATGCTTTGTTGCCTATTGAAGATGAACATTTCTGTGTATGATAACTTACTGTTTTTGAATCAGTACTTTTTTACATAATGGCTCTCTCCTTTTTTCACCATCTGGCTTGTTTTTGATTAAAAGATGGCTCAATGTTTATATATTTTGACATTGCAATCATTCAAGTATTAATTTACAGAATTTATGTATGCTTTGGCTCGTTGAGTTGGATTAATTAGACTTGATATGAAGTATCTTATTTTCTTGATTGCTGATGTCCTTTTTGGTTGCTGTTTTAGGTGCGCGAGTTGCGGGAGAAAGCGGAAGCCTATAGGAAGAGGGCCTGGGGTACACACTTTTCTCGGCAGCACCTCAGCCAGATACTTTCAGAACAAAACTGCCTGTGGGAGGCCTCTAATGCCTCCTCATCCTCCACTCTCACTGAACGGGACAGTCACTCCCTCAGCAGTCCAGTTATCGAGGCCTTGGACCTGGCCAGGTGAACTGACAGAGCAAGAATGTCTTTGATTTTCTTCTCTTGATTCTTTATATCAGGGTATATAAATGTCACACGTGATCACCTTCTCCAGGCATGAATGGCAGGCACACACTCACACACCAGGGATAATCGAAGTGCTGCATCTTTATTTTAAATGAACGCAAAAACAAAAACTGACACGAGGGTCAGACATAGAACTTTAGCTGTAAAGAAAAGGAGACAGGAGAAAACCAAACTATATGTCACGTCGGGTGGCGAGGCGCGAAAGCAGGAGGCACACAGACACTTTTCCATCTTTGCTTTCTCTATTTATTTTTCAAAATACAAAACAAAACAGGCTCGAGGGCCGATATGTTT
>JBBPCY010066570.1:0-12261 GCA_037974405.1 Brachyalestes nurse
GCCATTACCAACTACAGGCCATAACCAACTACATACCATTACCAACTACAGGACATCACCAACTACACACCATTACCAACTACAGGCCATTACCAACTACACACCATTACCAACTACAGGCCATTACCAACTACAGGCCATCACCAACTACACACCATTACCAACTACAGGCCATCACCAACTACAGGCCATTACCAACTACAGGCCATAACCAACTATGGGGAATCTCTCACAGCAGGCCATTACCAAATACAGGGTATCTACAGCAGGGGTCGTCAACTACATTTGTCCAAGGGCCAGAGGTTTTCTCGGCAGACACTGTATGGGCCAGATGCTCTCATAAAAAAAAATATGATTAATATTGTATCTTAAGTAATATATTATTATTTGATATACAGTAATCGGTTACGTTCCAAGAGCACCCGCATATAGTGAAAAACCGCGTTGTGTTTTGGAAACAAAAAAAAGCCTAAAAATGCCTATTTTTATAGCGTAAACCCTAAATATGCCCCAAATATGCTCCCAGAACACTTTAATTCCATTTTACGTGTTTGTGACTGCTCTCTCTCTCTCTCTCTCCCTCTCTCTCTGAGATCAGAGAAATTTTAATATAAGGAGAACTCCCACTCTCAGAACACTTCCGCGGGTGGGTGCAGAATTTAGCCGTCTAGCTCCATAGACGTCCATTCATTTTTCTAGCGGTGGGCCGGATGGAAAGCTCTGGCGGGCTGGATGTGGCCCGCAGGCCGCCAGTTGACCATCACTGAACTACAGGCCATCACCAAACTACAGGATATCATCAATTACAGGCCATCACCAAACTACAGGATATCATCAATTGAGATACATCAGCTTGTTTAAGACATTGCATGTAAACAAACAAATTACATTGCCACTTTTTTATTCAAAGTAATGGGGAGAGGGGTGCATTGGAGTTAATGAGATCCTAAACAATGCATAAAACAAAAAAATAAGTACACACACTTGTTCTGCCAAAATCATGACTTATACAACTTACTGAAACAAAAAAAATTACAGTAAATGTTTACAGTCTCCAGATTCTACAGAGAACAAAGACACACAGAACACATATATACAGCCAGTGTTGTATGAACGGCGTTCATTGAACACGTTCTTATTTTTTGTGAACGCTGAACTGAACGAGTCTGTTTACAAATTATGAATGCTTTGTGTGCTGATAAAAAAGTGGGGAGCGGCTCTCACTCTGATTCACTACAAAGAATCGGCTCTTCTGATTCACTAGAAAGCATCGGCTGTTCTGATTCTGATTCAAGTTCGGACGCCTCGGCAGAAATACATGTCGGAAATAAGCTTATAAAAGGGAGATTTTATGTTTAGTACAGCTAAATACTGGATGTTTGAGTTTTAGACCTGTACATTTTCACTACTTTGATAAGGTTTAAAAAAGACAACGGCTGTTACTTTATTTTTAGTTATGGTCTTTTCTGAGCACTTTTAAAGATATGTCTTGGTGTTAATGTTTTCTGAATAAAAATTCCATATACAGTATACCTGCACCTAATGTTTTCCACTTTCACCATAACTTGATGCGTTGCTTAAGTGGTAAGATCTATTCTCAACCCCAAAATTGTTTTTTAATGTAACTTGTCTGTAATTGTTCAGTCGTATGACAGATAGAAGGAGAAGATTGAAGGAGGCTCAGATAGAAGGACATTGTATTGAAAATGTAAAAAAACAAAACAAACGTGAACTAGTTCATTTTTGAGCTGTGAACTTCGTTCAAAAATTTTAAAAATGAACTATGAACTAGATCTTTTTCAGTGTGAACTGGCACAACACTGTATACAGCTATAAATATATACTGTAAACTAAATTTATAAATGTGCAATGCAGTACAAAAGGTGTTTTTTGTACTAAACTGCATATTTTTGATAGGAAGGATAGCTGACATCCGCCATGAGTATGGTTTAATTTAATTTGTGTGGAAGAAAGGAAAAATAGTAAAAGAAAGAAAAATAAAGGTATATGTTTTCCTAAAGTTTATTTATTTACTTATTTAAAACTATATTTATTTGCAAAATATTAGAGAAACCAAAAGAGCTAACATGTTCCTTTTTAGCAAATGAGATGCGTTTGTGTGCGTTAGTGCGTGTGTGTATGTGTATGTGCGTATATGTATTGCGTTTAACTGTCGTCAAGACACACATGTGGTGTCATTGTGTGTGTGTGTGTGCTCATGTGTAAGAGACCTTGTGTGCAGAGGAAGTTCCTCTCTGGTGCAGAGAAAAACCTGACCAAAAGGGTGAGCAAACTTTTCTTACACAGACATTATTTTAATTAATGTGCCATAATGTGAACATACATGCAGGAGGATTTGAACGAGGTCAGCGTTAATTCGAGCATCTAAATGTCACTCTGCATAGTGTTTAAATTATATAAATAGTAAAGGTTAACAGACTTCGCACTTTTTAAAAAAAACATAGAATCAACTTGCAATTGCTTGAAATTAACGATCAATATTTAAGTCACGTAGTAGCAAGTAACTACCTGAACATCTGAATACTAAAACCTGTGGAAAAATAACATAAATGCATATTGTTGAATATTACAGCACCATGCAATTATCTTAGGCACAAAATATATGTATGCACTAAGTGTGTTTCTGACCTAAAAACATAATAATTAATACAAAATCAGTAAAATGTAACATGCATTTCAAATTACTAACATGTTAGAAGAGCACAGATTTGATTCTAGGCTTCTGTCTAGCAATTGCAGGGATTTCTTTAATTCCATCAGTGGCACCTGATTTCCATAATGTTTAATGGTTTATTTGTATTTATTCTGTTGTTCGTAGGCCTTTTTTAAAGAAATGCTTATTGCCAAGGAAAATAGCTTTAAACACCATATTTACTATCTCCACCTGATTCGTCATGAAGTCCGAGATCATGTTTTGTACTGTAATATATCACTTATGGGGGCCTTTGAAGGAAAAACAGCCCCAAAGCAAACAAACATTCATTGAGGACCACTGGTCTTAGGCTCTTAGAGCCTTACAAACAGCATCAGGACTTTAAAACTTTAAAACATACAAGTAGCCAGTGCAGTAGTTTCAAACCCTGCTTTTTGATTGGATCTGTGTTGTGTTCTGTCGTTCTGTGTTCTTAGGCAGCACATTAATGCAATGTTAGAAACATTTAAATGAAAGAATGAACAGGTTTCATATTGACGTACAACACAAATCATATTCCTGAGATTTTGTATAAGCATCTCAGTATTGTCCTGATTAAACTGCAAGTTTGTTGACAGTGGAGAAATATCTGAATCACCATTCACCGGCCTGCCAACAAGAGTCTTGCCTTTAGCGGGAATAGAAATACATAATTGTGAACATAGTAACTGTGAACATAGCTGTGAACATTTATTTCATGTTTCTTGAACACATTTCTGTGAAAAGGTGAGAAAAGTAGTGGTCCTAAAATGGAACCTTGTGGAAAGCCTAAAAGGAAACACTAAAATATGAAGATTAATGATTGCCAGATTCACCATGAAACTGACTGTTTGTCAAACGTATAATGTGCACCTGCAGTGGGCTGGTGCCCCACCCAGGGTGAGTCCTTGCCTCGCACCCATTGGCCCCAGAGATAGGCTTCGGGTACCCACAACCCTAGTAAGGATCAAGCGTTCACAGAAAATGGCCACTGCTGAGCAGACATTATTTGGATGATGGAGAATTCTCTCACACTCCTACACTGACATGGTAGCAGGAGGCTGCTTTTTGGGTACATGTCAAATGAGCTTTCGTCTCTCTCGTTTAGCAGGGGGTTTCTCTCTATACATTCTCTCTGGAAATCATGTCTAGTTTAACAGATCCAAATTCTCAACAAAATTAGGTTAATTGGTTAAATGAGTAACTGAGGGAGTCAGGGCTGCGTTTCCAAAAACCTTGGAGTGAGATTTTGGGGTGTGTGTGTGGCTGATGTCAGGAGCGGTGAGTAGCGACGGTATTGGGGTGGGGGGAGCAGAGCTCCTTGAATCTAAACTGCCCTGAGCTCACAGATCTGACCTTGAACAGCTTCCCCCAGAACTCATCAATTGGATTTTTTTTGTAATTTGGCACGAGTGCTTCCACATTAGTTGAGGCATAATCCAGGACTTCTAAGTGGAGCTCTGGCATCTGCCTTCATCACATTAGTGAATCTCTCTGCCAAAGTAAAAAATCTGCTCTGGTTTCGCATCATCTTGGTTCTCTGGATTAACCACTGACAGATTTGGTCTCTCATTGGGAACTTTTCCTTTAGTTTTTGAAAGCTCCTGGCATAGAATGCTCTAGTATCTTTAAAGAATTGCTTTGTCTTGTAAGAGGGGAGTGCTTCCTCACTTAGCAAGTGCCTCCTTGTCAAAAACCCAACAAAAAGCTCATCATCTGCACAGTGAATTTCAGGGTTGTACACATCTATCTCCTGCCCTTTCTGTTCTCTCAAAACCTTTGGCACAATAAATCTGCTTGCTATGTCATGCAGGAGCTCTTCTACACTGTCATTTAACTCGTAAAGAACTGGTGCCTTGTTTTTAAAAATCGAATTAAATGTGTCAAAACATTGTGTGACATTATAAACAAAGCAGGTGTAAATTTTCATGGTAGGGTCTGTCAGTCTCTTCTAAAAAAATCACAGGACTTCTGATTTTCACTATGTGATTCAAAATAAGAACTGAAGGCAGGTCATTGGTTGAGCGGATGGTCCAAACCTTTTCCCAAAGAAAGAAAATGTAGGGCAGCATTTCTGTACTCTCTGCTGGGCTACAATACAGAAGTCCTGAAAGTTCTTCTCTTCTTTTTGAGCTTTTCTCAACGTAGTAGTAGATGTCAATTATCCATTCTTCAGGTGACACTGAGAGCTCTTTAGCAGCAGTTTTGGCAAATATGTTAACCACGTGACTAGGACAGCCAACACTGTATATATGAGGGGCCTGTGCTTTTACTCTTGATAAGACAGGGTTGCTTTTGCCAATCATGACATTGCAGTTGTCACTGCAGAATCTTACGCAATTAGACCATTCAAAGTCTTTTTCAATGCATGGATGATGCAAAAATAGTGTAGAACTGAATAATACAGCACATAAAATGACACTTGTTAAACTCGCCTCAACATGCCTTTTACAGTCGTTTAAACTGCCATGAGCGATGCTGAAATCACTGTTGCAAACAGTACAGCGCGCAACATTGTCATTATTTTTCACCCTTACTAAACAAGGATACACTTTTGTGTAGTCTGAGGTGAAGTAGCCCGTGAAGCAGCATCGTCCGAAGAGCCACCTCTTCACAGAGCACCTTGGTGTCAAACTATGCCTCTCGTTTCTGCTTGAGTATTTCTAAAAAAAAAAAAGCTCTTATCCCCTTCCTTACTTTTGTCTTAACTTCTGACTTTTCTTGCACAGGTGTTGATTAAGTGTACCTAGCGCGCAGGAACTTGGTTGAATAGTGGACGTTGATTTAAGTATAGCTTTACAGGTTTAAGAAACAGATGTGGACTACTTGAGCACTGATGTAGGCGTATGTCGCTCTGAATAAGAGTGTCAGCTAAATGCCGTAAATATAAATGTACATGAACAGGCACGCAGGCAGTTATCCACACATACGCATGTTCTCTCTCTCTCTCTCTCTGACGTGCGCGCTTCTCTCAAGTGTGCGATGCATGCGCTACTGTCTCACGTGTATGCTCGTTAGCATGCTCTAGTTTCCGACATATTTTCTTCAATTTGCGCCCATCAGGGAGCTACTATCAAAATGTGGGAGACTCCCGGAACTTCAGAGAGACTTGAGATTTCTGAAAAAGTCTTTTAACAGAAACGTAGAAGCCACTCTCTTCCCTCAGGACACAGGATAGGGGTCATGCTCAGCCAGGGTTGCTCCAGAAGTAATTCAGACCTGAGAGGATGGCTGGATGTTTTAAGGGGAAGACACAGGCACACAGACTAATCATACGGACCAAACAATAATCAATGAATTAACGAGTAAGATGAGACACCTGGAAACACAAGGGGAAACTGAGGCAGGTAATCATTAGGGAGAACACGAGGGCAGACACGACCAAAACCAAAACACACCTATACGTGGAGAGAGCGGCATGTCAGGGAAACTTCAGATCAGTAGACCGGTGGATCAGACCGCTGGGGGCGTGGTGGAGGCGGTACATTATGACACATACAAAACTGCAAGCATCTGCTACATTTGGCATTTTGATTCTGTTTTTGACATCCTGTTTTTGAAATTGAAAACCAAATGGAAACCAAATGAACAGTCATTAGAAAAAAGAAAAAACACATTAATCAGAAAACAAACCCAAGCCTGGCCAAAGCCCCATGTTTTTTTTTCTGAAACTTGCCTTCAAAAACAGTGTCTTGTTGGAACTTGGAAGTACAGCTCTAGTCCATAGCCACTGCCTAGGCTCAGTGTTTGCAGCATTCAACTTCAAATCAGAGTTGCGATAAAATTCACTTCAAAGAAATGTCACAGGAAATAACACCACAATTGCCCTTTCTGGCACAACGGCTTATCCTGCTGATCAAAACACTGAGAGCCCAGTAAAAAACGTAACCCAGAGTGAACACCAGTATGACTTTTCCACACTGAAATAAGAGAAAACTAATTACTAAGTTATGTTGAAGGTCAAGAAGTGATGTCAGACTTGTTCTATGTCTGTTGCTGCTGTTTCTGTGTTATCTGATGTTGGCTAGCAACAGAATAAAACTGGAAAACTAATTTAACTGGAAATACACTGCAATTGCTGCAACAATGGAACAGAACATATAGACATATAGAGCCAGATTCCAAGACAGGAATAGGATTAGTCCTGGACTATATTTCTGTTTCAACAGAAAATTTCCAGTCACAATAATGTGTAGCCCAGGACTAGGCTTTATCCTCATTTGATGAAAACTCAATAGAGTGTAATAAAATAGCAAAACAGGTAACAACAAAACAAACGCTTGTCCTGTTTGAAGGAAATATCCTTCAAGAATTCTCTTTCAAACTGGCAAACCTTAGGAAACATTTTGAGAAAATATGGAAGGATTTTAAAATAAACACCAAGTCAAGTTCTTCAAATGTAGTTATATGCAAAAGTACATTTCTTGAAAATAGGTTAACACCTCTACAAAGAACAAAGAACTGGGATTTTTCTAAAAAAGAATTTGCTGAGTTTAATATGTTAGAAAAAACAATTGAATATGCCAGAATTTTGGCAAAGGCCAAGCGCTAAAATAATTGTTGGCGTTAAGTAAATAACGCGCTAACTTGATTATAACGCGCTAACTTGATTATAATGCACTAACTTGCGTTAATTTTGCTTCAATATGTGCAGTTTAGTACATAATTGTTATATGTACAGGGTACATGTAAAAGTGCAGAAATGCAGAATTATTATCACTCAGAAAACAAAAAAACCCCATAATTTAAACAGGGGCACTCAAACTTTCACCCTTCAGCTGTGACTATGACCTGAAAAGTACAAACTGTCAGATCTGAAAATGTCTGATGGAATAGAGCAATGTTTCACATATTTCATGACTCCAGTGATGCAACCCATTAAGGAGTCCTTGACAACTTGTTTCTAATCCACTTAAAAACTGGAGTTATGACATTTCTAAGTGGAACAGTCAAAGGATTTTGTTTTCTTTCTTCATGATATGAGTGGTTAACATAGTTTTAGATGAATGATGATAATGTAGCTTGAGACTTTCCATGTAAGGCTTCCTGTTGCTGTTATCTGCAGGACTTCAACCAGCAGTTTCTTAGGTTTAAAGGTGTCCTCTTAATGGCGTAAGCTTTGTGTGTTTTATTGCCATCGGTGTAGATCTTTCCTGGTGTCAGAGACCCATTGGTCTCCAGTCAGTCTGGGCAGAAGATCCTGGGATCCTGGGATGCCTAGACTCCAGGATCCCCTCTCAGCCTCGCTGGTGTCATCAACAGGAAAGCAGAGCAACATGTCTGGCACCAGTTCGTCTGCAGGAGCTCTTGGGAGGATTTTTAGTCAGCTCCATCTGCCTTAGGGACTCCACTTCAAGTCTTCAGGTTTAATCCAACAGCCCTATCCCTTTTCAGTTTAACCACAAGAGAGTTTAACCCCACAGTGGGTTCTGGTTCACATGCTTGTGGCCTTATGCTGCATTTAAAGTGTCTAGATCTCCTTCTCTTTCTCCAAAGGCTGTACTGACAGGCTACGGCTAACCAGCAAATAAAAAAAAAACATATCGGTAAACACCTATAATGTTCTAATGCACTTATCATGATTCCCTTAACTGGACACTGGACAGCGGAACCCGTACTGGGTAAAAAAGTTTGCACAATATGTTCTCTGTTAATGAACTTGAAGCGAATATTATGGTGCTCTTTCAACATTTCCTGATGAAGGATTTCGTAATAGTTTTGCAAAATAATGTGTTGCTGAGTTGCTGTTTTAAAAAGATAGACATCTCAGTCTGCACTCCGCTTGCTTATCTTTTTTTTTTTTATCTCTGTTATGCAGATGACTGGGCTGTGGCTAATCTGCTTCCTGGCTGAATTTGTCATGACCTCTACAAACACACATTCCACAGGTACTGAACAGGCATGGATATGTAGTGTGTCTTTATGAAAATGTATTAGAACTTCCTACATGTTAAGATTTACACAACCAAATAATCATATCTCACAACCAAAGAACAGCTTGATCTAAAACTGCTTCAGTTAAGGACTTTTATATTCCCAGCAGTGCTTTATTCCCCTCCCAGGTTAGCCAGCTGTGTTTGAAACTGTGTTGAGTTGATATCTTTGCATTGATCTTGCTCATTGCACTGGGTATTGATTCAATGCTGGAAAATCAACCATGCTGAGCACTGATCTGCTGATCTGGCATTGATCCAGCAGCACTCACTGATGTTTGGACAACTTTTGGTCTCATGTTGGTACTTATTACATATTCATGAATGTTGATTCCGTGCTGAGATCAGATTATTTATAAAATACAATACACGCTACTTACATAAGGCATTTAACGGATGCTCTACCAGGATAATTTACATTTGTTTAACTTAGCTGTGCCCAAGTTTACTGTCTGAAGACTTACCTCATGTCTTTCATTCCAACATGGTAGTGCTGCTTGAACAAGTATTGAAACTCCAGCCTTCTGCATTCAGGGGAATGGGTTATCCACTACAACATCCACCACACCATCCACATTATATGTGTTAACAATCACAAACTCTACCAGCATTTGTCAACCATCACAAGTCAACACAATTCTTAAAGCCATAAGTAGGGAAACTGATCATCTCTGTCGAGGTATTAGTACATGTAGGGATAAAAATCTTTTATCACAGTAAGTCGCTCTGAGCTAGAGTGTCTGTAAGATGTGTTATATTTTATAAACATCCTATATTTTATAAATAACACTGACCACAGACTGAACACTGTTTTAACATTATTTCAGCTGTACTGATTTTGGATCAACAGTAAGTCAACCATCAGTAAATACTGTTCAAGTCAAGTCAAGTCAAGCAGGTGTTATTGCCATTTCAGTCATATACACAGTCACTTTGAAAGTTGGGACCACAACGTTCCTCCAGGACCTCAAAGATCTTGCATGACCACAATGTTTCTCCAGGACCACAGCGTTCCTGCTGGACCATGATATTCCTCTAGAACCACGACATTCCTCCAGGAACATACAAAGGTGCAATACAAAAAAAAGAAACAGAAACAACACAAGACTACATACGTATAGGCAGAACAGGACAATAGAGTGCATTGTGTGCAACACAAGAGCAAGCAACAGGAAAATATTCAGTCAACAAAAAACTGTTACTGTACTTTGCTGAAGTCTACGAACAGCTTTCCCACACAAGTGCTGAAGCAGTGTTCAGTCAGTGTTAAACATTGTTCATTTTCCAGTGTTGAATCAATGACAATAATAATGAGTAAGATCAGTGGAAATTCAAGATCAAAAATCTATGATGATTTAAAGTCTTTGTTCAATGTCAACTCTAAATTGTTTTAGTAACAGTTTGCTATCTGGGTTGGCTCATTTTAAGAACTTAAATGATAAATGTAACACTGGTGGGTTTGTCTTTCCAGTGCCGTGTTACAGACCCCAGGACATAGAGAACATCAAAGTCATACAAGGAGAGGGACTGTATTGGCCGTGCCCAAATCTTGAGTGCAGCATGGAAACAAATGACTCGCTGATATCTTGGTTCAAAAACACAAGCGACGGAATCCAGCAAATTACATCAGAGAAGAGTGCCCGAGTCCATCATCACGGCCCCGTCTTGTATATCCTGCCTCTAACTTTGAATGACACAGGCTACTACATCACACGCTGGTCATTATTCACATTTTCTTATATAAAATGTACAGATAAAACAAATGTATCCCAGATGCTTATAAGTCGTTCCACATTGATTTACCATGTCATGAATTTCAATAAAAACAGATAAGATAATCCTTTTTTAGTCTCCCAAGTGGGAAATTTCAAACAACAGTAAAACTTCATGCTAAATTACAAAACTGTGCTCTGTTTAGATTTTTAGTTGTGAATATGAGCCACTGTAGCACAAACTACTGCAAGGGTTCAGGCTGGCTATGATAGAAATGTGTCAGAAGACAGTGCATCACAGCTTGCAGTATATGAGGCTGTGTAGCTGCAGACTGGTCAGAGTGCCCATGCCGACCCCTGCGCACCACCAAAAGCATCTGCAGTGGACATGTGATCATCAGAACTGGACCGTGGATCAGTGGAAGAAGGTGGCCTGCTCTGATGAATCACATTTTCTTTTACATCATGTGGATGGCCGGGTGCATGTGCATCGCTTAAAGAAAAGATGGCACCAGGATGCATTATAAGAAGAAAGCAAGCCAGTGGAAGCACTGTGATGCTCTGGGAAAAGTTTTTTTCTGGGAAACCTTGCAGACCACTTCTACCCCTTAATGGCAATATATTGACTAATGACAGGATAATGAGCTCTGCCACACATATTCCTCAGGAATGATATGCGGAAAACAATAAAGAGTTCAAGGTGTTGTGTTGGCCTCCAAATTCCCCAGATCTCATTTGAGATGTCCTGGACAAACTAGTCCAATCCACAGAGGCCTCACCTTGTAACATACAGGACTAAAAGGACATGATGAAAAGATGCTGATACCAATGTACATTTCCAGAAGTCTTATAGTTCATGGCATGAAGGGGACTGTGACAATGTTAGACTTAAATATTAGATTTTCATATAATTAATAATCGGCCTAATATATTGTGATGACCATGAGGAAGAGATGGAACCAGGAATCGTTTTGGAAAATGGACAGGGCTCCTTTTATTGGCCAACACACGCATGCAGTACTGGCTCAGACATTCAGTGGGCTTTCTTGAGAAAATATAATCTAATATAATATATAATATAATATAATAATATAATATAATATAATATAATATAATAATTTTTTTTATAATCTTACGTGAATTTCAAAATGTATTAGTATTTCACTATAAGGAAAAGCATCTAAGGCAACAACAAAGACTAAAATTAAAAAGCTGAATAAGAATGACAGTTGTTGATTTCAAGTAAACTGCTATTCTTACATTTAACTAATATTTCAGCTCAGTCCGTTATTAAGCAATTATTTCAATATGTCACACACAGTAAGACAATCTTTAAAACATCACTCCTAAAACACTTAACGAGGGCATACATTTGAGATATTGCATGGTTGTATTAATTAAACTGAAGCTTCTGCTTTATTTTTGTAATGGAAATCCATGATGTAATGTTAGGGTGTGTGAAGGTTGCATTTTAGTATGTTTGTTGCATTTTAGTATGTCAGCAGTTTTGTATGTTTTTAAGTAAGTCTGCTCTGTCTTGCAGGTGGTGGGTACTGCAGAATGAAACTGGCTGTAATGAGTTTGGAACTAACATTGTGGTTTATAAGGAATTCCACACTGATCAACTGTATTCAAATAAATCAGAGCAGCCTTCCAATGTGCTGATTTCCTGTCCAGTGCGTGAAAACCAAAAAAATACTGTTACCTGGTACAAGGTATGTTCAGCAGGAGACTCATTTCTCTATTACTAAAACCATTTCATTCCACTGATTACTTTTGAAAGGCATAGCTTGAATTACACTTCATGAACAAAATTGGGACGCTAGACCATTACACTTCAATTTAATTCAATTCAATTTTATTTACATAGCGCTTTTAACAATGGTCATTGTCACAAAGCAGCTTCACAAATGAGAGAAAATTA
>JBBPCY010066601.1:0-12261 GCA_037974405.1 Brachyalestes nurse
GAACAAAACTGAATTTATTAGAAGCTAAAGAACACATCTTAACCAGGGGTGCCAATAATTATGGAGGGCAGTGTATGAAAGCCTTTGGTTGAACTTTGGTGATTTTGGCTGTGTCCACTTACAGTGCCTGTGTCCGGTGGATTGAAATCAACAACATGGAATGAGGGAAAACGGCACCAGAGTTGGAAATTCCAGGGGGAGCTTGGCAAGGCATTCGTTTCGCTAGATCCAGAGGCAAACTCAGTCCCTAGCAGCTGCTGCTATTGTCCAGAAAGTTCAAGCTGGCATATCCAGCCCTCCAGTCAACATCAAGCAATGGACCCAGTGGATACAGGCAATGGGAAAAATGGAAAAGGTGCCAGATCTCTCCCCGTCAACAAGTCCAGAACCAGTGCAAAAATACATCTACAAGAAAGCACTCACACTGTGCCTAAACTTAGAACACTTTTACAAGATATAAAACATTCAATAGGCCTCCCTACACAATGTCTGTCACACTTCTCTGTAACATGGCTGCATATGCAATTCATGAAATTTGGATAAATGCATCAGTACTTTGTGATGTATTGATCCAACAGTGACAGTGTCTTAATCTATTACAATATTAATATTATTACTAATATTATTTTAATATAATAACATCTGCACAGTTTGTAAAATTTTGATATTCAACTATTGCTTTTACTGAAATATGGCACTTTTTTTTAAAATAAACTCCCTGAAAACATTTTAAAGGCTGATGAATATTGTGTAAATATTTTCAAATTTGTGCATTCAGTGTATTTTTAAAAGCAATTCTGTAATTTAAAGAATAAAAATGTGGTCAGTTTTGGACTTAATGATGTAAGTCATTTCACATTTGACTCGATTGTGAAATTAGGGATTGAAACTTCTGTTAGTAATACAAAAGTGGTTTCAGATATATTTACAATATTACACTTATGTTTTTTTAAGGGGAGTGCTAATTTTGCCACACTTTTACAGTCAGCAAGGACCTCTTTTCCCTCAATGATGATCAACGCATGAGCAGGGGTGTGGCCTTCCCCTGTTTCATTTCCATGCAGGACAAAGATCTTCAAGACTTCATGAGCACAGTCCTCTTTGCTGACATATTGTCAAAAATGAGTCAGTGCTCAGAAGTCACTGTACTTCAAAAGTTTTCTGAAAGTTCCTGCATATGCAACAGTGAGTGAGTTACTAGACTGTAGTGACCAATTAATAAAATCAAAGTAAGACACACAGTAAGTTAAATGTTTGTAACTAGGTTAGATTAGGTAACTAATGATTCCAAGTAATTAACGTGCATAAAGACTAAAGAGAAGTTATTGTGTAATGATTTATTGTGTAATGGACTGTGCTTTTTGTGTATTTTTGTATATTCAAAATTGTGTATTATATTTTCTCAAAGATAAACATTGTTTGAAAAAAAGCCAGATGGTTGTTTAAACATTTTAAAGTATGTTCAGGATCCTCACACACTCCAGAAGAAAAAAAATCATCTTGCTAACTTTTGTTTTGATTCCAAAACCAGGGTGCATCTGGTACTGTATCTTAAATGCTAATTTTAGTCAATGCTTTAACATTTAACAAGTGTTATAAGTAATTACTGTTTACCTATAAAATATTAGAAAGATTAGAAAAGATTAAAGTTAGATTATTCGATTGGAATAGAACATGTTTATTATGGTTTGAATAATTTTCAGGAACCCAAAATTTAAAAAATTTACCTGGTAGTCTTTAATGAGTTCCTCCCCAGACTCTCCAAGAAACTCCATCAGGCAGCGGATGATGACATCTCGTCTGCCTTCAACAGTTTGCTGTTTGACAGAAATGCAGTTATTGCAAAAACCAATATGTAATAGTATAATACAATCAATGTTTAAACTTCCATGGGGCTGTACAGACAAAATGTCAGTTATCTATTTTTAAATCACACATCCCAAAACAAGATAAGAATAGGAATATAATTTTAAACCCTACCTGGCAAAATTTGTCCAGCATGGGTCTTATTTTCATGGTACCTATGACAGATACGTAAAAATATACTGTATTTTCCACAGACATACATTATTTATATTCAAACTAAAAACGGCCCAGCACTTTTCTTTAACTAGTTAGCAGGCTAACGCTAACCCTAATTTTTTAGTAGTCAAACACGTACTTTTTTCGACGAGACGACAGGATGTATAAAGTTAATTAAGCGAACAACTTACCTTTGTTGCTTCCCATCTATGGTTTCTCTAGCCAATGTTTGTCTTGAGGTGTGTCTCTGCTCAGAAACTGTGCAAACTCCTGTGATGTCACTTATTGAGTGAAGTGGTTGCCAGGTTCAGTCTCATTATCCAAGTAAAATTTACTTTCTCGTTTCAAATCCTGCAGTCAGTGCAGTAGTTTAGTTAATATTACTTAGTGTGATTCGTCAAATTTGCGTATCAAAATGAGGATAGATAATTACAAACAAACACTAAGTAACAGATTAAACAGAAGGTGACATTTTAAAATAAAGGCACTTAAATTATAATTTATTGTAGAATTTAAACAAATAATTTCAGTAGTAATTACGTCATTTTTTTCAGTGTAGTTCTCACCCACTCTTTTACATTTACATTTATGGCATTTGGCAGATGCCCTTATCCAGAGTGACTTCCAATCATTAGTTACAGGAACAGTCCCCCTGGAGCAACTGAGGGTTAAGGGTTTTGCCCATGGACACAATGGTAGAAAGTGGGGGAACCTGTGACTTCGTGGTCATCAGGTTCACAGGCAAGTGTTTTACCCACTAGGCTTTTACCACCTATTTCTGGATTGTAAAAGGGTTCCAATATGCAGTCCTCCATTGATCAACCATATCTACCATATCACACACTCAAATAAATGAATTGTTGTATTAACTTAATTCAATGATATGTATTTCTCTTCATTCAAATAGAGCACAGTCAGCATACACAGACGTTCTTACTTCAACATACATCTAATGACATGGCACAAAATTGAAACACTTAATTCTCCCAAATGTACTTGAAACGTAAACCACTTCAAGGCAACATCCTTTATGTTTTTAATGTTGACATAGTTTAAGAGTGCAGGTTAAACAACCCCAGTTGTATATTTTTTGTGTGTATAATGTTGTCCTCCCAGAGAGAGAAAGACCAGTTACACTCTCATGGACTCCCAGATATTGATGGCTGTGGTATCATTGGGGATCAAACTCAAGATCTCCCTGAACCCCACAGTCATTTACTCCTCAGTTGCATATCACTGAAATAAGCAGGTATACTGTTTCTAAAATCAGAGCACAATTGTTTTGTAAGTAGTAGAGGAGATTTAATTCATAGTTATTGTTATTTTCCAGTGTCCCATTTTTGCCGCAAAACGTGCTTTATGCAATTGCTGCTATAATTATGTAATTCCTTTTAAATAATGCAGTAAAGCAGAAGTACTGAGTTAAAGCTTAAAAAAGGCTGCTTGAAAAATGCTCCAGTGCCGGGCACAGCCTGTGCACTCTAACACGTGGCTCTGCTGCCCTGGATTTTTAACACATCCTTCTGGTTCAGTGAGTAAAGATGGTGCTCTCTGGTGCTGTGCAGGACAGCGGAAAGGGTTCCATTTCGCAATCCTGCATAGGTCAACCTCTGGTGCCTCGTTTTAAGGGAAGTATCTCCTGTGAAGTGTGCGTGAGTGTGTGTGTATGTGTGTGTGTTTGTATGTGTGGGAGTGGGAGGTGCTGAGGCTTGCGGGAGGGGGGTGGGGGGTGGTTGTGCAGGAGAGAGGTGGC
Organism: Brachyalestes nurse; assembly: GCA_037974405.1. Classification (NCBI taxonomy): domain Eukaryota; kingdom Metazoa; phylum Chordata; class Actinopteri; order Characiformes; family Alestidae; genus Brachyalestes; species Brachyalestes nurse. The sequence continues at coordinate 3,776 of JBBPCY010066601.1, forward strand.
AAAACAAGAGGCTTTGACGTTAATGCAATCTGAAACATCCCACTAATGCCACTGCTCCAAATGGGAAAAATTGACCTTAGCAGGCAAGGTGACACACTCCCACTCTCGGAGACGCTTAAGAGGGGTTTAAGTGGAACGTTATGAGCAAGACTGCCGCAAGCCCAGCAAATATTTCATGAGTAATTTAAGATCTGGAACATTGATGCGTCCCCTCCTCAGGACGAGAGGAGACGGAAACAGACAGCAATCTGCAGAGAGGGGGAAGCACCGGGTGAATGAGATCAGTGTGGCCGCCATGGCTCCGCTGTGGTCCAGACTACATACTACTCTCCCACACCAGGTCACAACATGGCCAAAATCAATCTATCCACCTCTAATATGGCGTGCATTTTCTATCCTGCAAGCTCCCTAATAATTTGCTTAGATATCTTATACTCTTGCTACTACAACTACTACTACTAATAATAATAGTAATGCCACCACTACTACTACTACTACTACTAATAATAATAATAATAATAATAATATTGATATTAATATATTTGACTGATGTAATGCCTTTATCAAGAACTTACACCGCTGTATTCATCCATTTCAGACATGTATTCAGTGGTGTAGACACAGTTTGTGTCATTTCTTCAGAAAAGCAGTTCCAAAAGAATTAAATGCTCCAAAACAGTCATGTATGAGTCATCATGACCAACACAAAGCATCACCCAGAGGCATATAAAGACCATCAGCACCGGGCTGTGGAGCAGTGGAACTGCATTCTCTGAAAAGAAGGAGCTCCCTCAACCTTTAGGATGAGTTGGAGTGGAGTTTGTAAATCAGAACAGGCATTGCTGTGAAAAGTTATTTCGCTCACAATGTTTTGCGGGCAAACGTGCCTTAGAATCTTTCTGTTGTTGAAGCTGAGATTTAGAGTCTAAGCTGCTCACAGGTCGGTGGACTGTGGTTCAAGTTGTAGATGGGCAACTGTGAGACCTCAGGCATCTGTTACATGCAAAAGGCGGCAGTTCATTAATGTTTAAGGAAACCCCTGGGAGAGCCTGCCAGACCTCATTCTCAAAACGAGATGTGGGTGTTTGTAAGCAAAACCATGCACGTATTCAAGCTGCACCTAACGCCACCCGACGTTGCAATGAAAAAGCATAAAATTTGGATGGGGTCAAATGCTGGAGAAGTGCTGCACCAAAAAACAGGTAACACTTTATAATACTGTTTCAGGTAACTGTGCAGGAACTAGGCAGGAATTAATGAGAGATGCTGCATTAACATCTTAATCACCACTATTAACTTCTAACTACTAACTATTAACTAATTGACTGAGCTCTGACTGGGTTCAAAAATTTTAACAGGACACAGGGAAGGAGGATGCAGATGCTCTTATGAAACTTAGACTTTCACAGTTCTCAGAGAACACAAACAGAACCAGTTCTTTAACGGGGTGCAGGTATCCTCTCCAACTCTGCGGGACCGGGGGTGAGGGTTACGCTCAGCCCGGGAAGCAAAGACTTCGCTGCAGACTGAGACGGACCTGATGCATTTAGGACTCCTTTTCAGGAGTTCCGTACCTCAGAAGCTCTACGAAGTGCGGCCGCCACGTGGGAGGTACCAGCCTGCTGACAGGGCAGCCTTGCTGGTCACATCTGTTGATACAGGAGAGACAGTGGGAGATCACAGTCACTGGAGTGGGCGTAAAGAAACCAGCACGAAGACACGAGGACGCAATGGGACGATTCAACGATTTCCTTTGTTTTTATTAGTGGCTACATTGTAGATTCATACTTAAAATATCACCTATTGCTCTGATGACAGCTTTGCACACTCTCGGCATTTTTTCAGTCAGATTCATGAGGTATTGACCTGGATTGGTATTTCATTAACAGGTGTTCTTCGTCAAGAGTTCATTAGTGGAATTTCTTGCCTTCTTAATGTGTTTGGGATCATCAGTTGTGATGATAGTGTTGGTTAGTAATCCTATTCCACTGCGGTTCCACTCCACATTATGGCAGGGACCACTTAACTAAGTAAAAAAACTACAGTCCATCATTACCTTATTACAAAACATATTCTGGTTTGTTTAACTATTTTTTGTTTACTGCATAATTAAATGTGTTCCTTCATCCTTTTGTTTGTTTTCAATATTTATCTACAATGTAGAAAATAATAAAAGCAAAGAAAAAACATTGAATGAGAAGGTGTGACCAAACCTTTGACTAGTAGTGTGTAATTTTCACTATTCTGTCATTTAACCCCTTGGGGATGATAAGTAGAATTTTCAGGTCAGTTTTGGACTCCAGATTAAATAATGAGTTTTAATTTGTATCAGAATTGAAAACATTTAGATTTAAACTCTAGCATGAGCGGGACTGAGTAAATCTGTAGAACATTTTTTCCAAATACGTTACAGTGTTTTGTCCAAATTTTGAGCAATGTTACTTACAGCATTGGGTACAACAATGTGTACAACAATGGTACAGCATTGGGAGTTTCCATTTGTTGTTAGCTGCACTGGCCTCAAAGCTCCTGCTCAAAATTATAGGAGCAACAAACATTTTGACACCTTGCTAAAATAATAGCCTAACTCAATTTTTCAAGTTTTTTTAGGAAACACCAAAAAAAATTAGCTCCTATTCATTTCAATGGGCATGCCCTTGAATCAAATTACCTGATTGACTGATGATGCAGGCAATTTTACCATAGGTGGCCAGCATCATGAGGAGATGATTTAGGCAAAAAAGTCAATTTTGCCAAAAAATGACTTAGGCGATTATTGTAGCAAGGTGACATTATGATTTACCGTATTGTGTGACGAAAGCAAGGCAGCTGTCAACGATAATAGGGATGTCGTTTTTAGTCAGCTGCTGGTTGCTTAGGGCCCTGCCATCTCTCCCAGCAGCCAACTGGATAGCGGAGTGCCACAGAGCAAAGTCCTGTTTAGTGACACCATGGATGTAGATGGTTCTGACACACATACACAGACAGACACACACACACACTTTATGACTCACATTATCACTGCAGGATGAGTGAGAAATTAAAGCTTCGGATATATTAGCACGTTACCAACACAAGAGTTTTACCTGCCACTTTCTACCATAAGTAGAACCTGGACCCTCTCGTCTCCTTCTGAATGTGTGGAGACAGCTGTGAACAAAACAGAGGAGCTTTTAAGTGGGATACAGTTTTTAAATAAGGTTTTGAACCCTTTGGAATTACAGGGATTTCATAAAATGATTATAAAAATGTTATAACATGATCTGCATGCATTAACGGAACTACAATAACCACAGAAAGCAAACAAAACGAAAAAAAAAAAACAAAAACATTATTGCCAGTCTCAAGTTTCCCCCTGAAGAAGGTTTGACAGTACTACTGAACCAATATCCAGTAAACCAACTGAAAAAAAGTTCACACTGTTACAATTCAAAATGAAACATATTTCATTCAAACAATGTCTCTATGAAATATGGCGGTGCTATCTGAAGCAGTCCACTCTAACAGGGCATAATATACCAAATGAAACAGTTTGATATAGAAGAATAGGCCAAATTACCTGAAAGCAGCTACAAAAAGGGTTTGATTGAAGTTTATACCAATAAAGAATGTTCTGCTCACTCGATATAAGTTTTTCCATCACTGACCTTGGCTGTTAAAACATTTGTTCAATCCAGATATGGCACTGTAAAATGTTCTGCATGCTGTTTATGAGGAAAAGTTTTTTCCTACAACTATTTATATATATATATAGAACACATAATAACCAAAGACGTACAGCCTGAGAGAGAGAGAGAGAGAGAGAGAGAGAGAGAGAGAGAGAGAGAAAGAGAGAGAGAGAGAAAGAGAGAGAGAGAGAAAGAGAGAGAGAGAGAAAGAGCACTGTTACTGGAATTTGGTTCTGATGGCCTACATAAGTTTGAATGAATGTAAACTGTCACCTCATTTCTGGTAATTGTTAGACGTCACACTTGATAAAGCTGTCTGGGTGTTTCCACAGGCAGCTTAAAAGCAGGTCACATCCTCCTGCATTAAAAAAGAGAAGAGAGCAGCTCCAGATGAGAAAAGGACACGCATCCGAAACCCCACTTCAGGAACCCAAGAGGAGCTCAGAACTTCAGTTCAGGTAAAAGCTATTTTAACTCTTTTCTGGTGGAAATCCTTGAGTATTTTTATAGTCAACTCAAAGATCATTTCAAATTATAATAAAAATGACTTTTAAATATTTTCGAAATGTTATATTTAGTGCAATATATTTTGTTCTTTGCTTTGCTTGGATTTTCTGTTTCTAAAATTTCAAGTGATCCCGAATTAATTCACTGGTGTTTCCAACTTGTTTGACTGGTGGTTGTAAAAATGACTCAAAAGTTGTTTTAGTCGTGTAAAACTGTAGAAGAGTTTATTAACGATAATTCTAATAAACAGCCAGTAAAAGTGTGATTTCCTGTACAAGTGTGATTCCTTGTATCTTTACAAAAGAGTTTCTAAGTTTATAATTGCTGAACAGCCAGTAAAAGTTTCCTATAGGAGTGTGATTTTCTGTAAAAGTGTGATTTCCTGCAGAAGTGTTATTTTCTGTAGGGGTCTGATTTTTTGCAAAAGTATGATTTTTTGTAAAAGTGTGATTGTCTGTAGGAGTGTGATTTTCTGTAGGAGTGTGATTTTCTGTAGGAGTGTGATTTTTTTTAAAAGTGTGATATTTTGTAGAAGTCTGATTTTTTGTAAAAGTGTGATTTTTTTGTAAAAGTTTGATTTTTTTTTGTAAAAGTGTGATTTTCTTTAAAAGTGTGATTTCAAGTGCGTAGAAGTCAGATTTTCTGTAGAAATGTGATTGTCTGTAAAAGTGTGATTTTCTGTAAAGGCGTCCCTCCGAATTGTTTTTTGTGTGTGTGTGTGTGTGTGTGTGTGTGTGTGTGTGTGTGTGTGTGTGTAAAATGGGTTTATCTTGTTTGTAGGATGTCCACCACGACTATTCCAGCTGAGAACATGAAAAATGGTTTCACCATTGTCACCCAGGTGATCTCAGCTCAAAACAACCCAGCAGGATTGGGTTCCATCACAAGAATCACTGCTTTGGAACCACTTGGAACATTTTTGAAAGGAGAGCCAAAGGCACTGGGGGTAATTCATGTGTCCACTCATTTATTCGCAAAACAAATAAGAAAACTTCTATTTCTTAGCTTTACTATTTAAACCCGTATCTTAGTGTTTAGGTTACTTTGCAAATGTTGGTGTGTGTGTGTGTGTGTGTGTGTGTGTGTGTGTGTGTGTGTTGTATGCACTAAAGCCTAAACTGGAGATCCACAAACTCTAACCAAAAATAAATGTAGTATCAAAAAAAGATTCCATGCTTTTACAAGTTTTTAATTGTGGAGCCCTTTGTGGAGTAACGAGAACCATTTTTGAAAGTGCCTCCCATTTAAAAATGTTTTCCATAAAGGAGAAGTACCATTTAACCATTCTAGCACTTTGAGTTGTCATCGTTCTAAGAAGCCATTTCATAAAGGTGTAGCTCTAACATACCATGCATATTACCTGAGAAAATGTTAGATTCTAGATGCTTAGTAGTTGATTTTAAACTTAGATTGAGATGTGTATCAATGTCGAAAAAGGTGCTATAAATATTAACATGTCAAAATTGTTTTATGAACAAAACATTTTCTCTTAATAAGAACTTTATTTATCCAGAAGGAATTTCCTTTGCCAATAGCATGCTCAGTGCAACAGAAGAACAAAATAAGACAATAGAGATAAAAAAAAGAAAACAGACAATAAACAATAAATACTAGTGTGACACAATTTTGACATTATTGTAACAAGATAAACTGTTACACTGGAAAAAAAAAAACGTAATCAGTCATTTAGGGCTTCATGTTTCAGTGGGGTATCAACATGAGGAGACACAAAGACCAAATCCCCTTCTAACAAAATGGTTACATGCCTGAACATGCGGACATCCCCTGTTTGGGCGATCGTAATCCTCCAGACAAAAATCTTGGCTTTTCATAATTCAAAAATTTGAAATCCATGACATGTTCTATAAATACTCCTCAACAGCAAGTGATTCCAGATTTCAGTAGCTGTAAGCTTTTTTTTTTTTTTTATGAATCATCTTTAAGACATAATATACATTGAAAAAAAATGAATCATGAATTAATAAAACATTAATAAAACGTGATTAACCAGCTCGACACAAGAGTTCCTAAAACTTCACATAATAACTAAAGACGCAGATGTAAAATGAAGATGATTGTTCCATCGACTACAGAACTCAGGTTGTGTACTTTAATTAAAATATTGCGGAATTATTTTAAAATAAAAACATAAAAACAGTAAAGAATCTAGTTGGGCACCTCTCTCCTTTTTTAAATTTATTATTTTATTTTAATACATTTTGAAGCAAATCTGAGAAATGCATTTTATAAGGCAATGCGTTGACCTTCTTAATGACTACAGTTCTAAGCATTATTTCGAGATGCTATAAAGGGAAGCACAGGAATGAAATGCTGCTGTTTTTCTCCACAGACTGTACAAATAATGATCGGTGTGATGTCGCTCTTGTTTGGCACTGTGTATACGATCAACACCCCCATGCCCAATGGAATCGTCCTCAGCGGAATCGTTTACTGGGGAGGTTTGGTGGTGTGTGCTGGTCATTACAACAGTGAATATCTTTCAGTGAAAATGGCCAAGCAAATAATTCCTCAAATGCTTTTAAGTTTAAACACCTAATTTTCCTTCTTCTCAGGTCATCGTTACTGGAATCCTAACAATTACAGCAGGGAATAAACTTCACATGTGCTTGGTATGCAAAATGATTTTATATATGATTTATTATTATTGCTGTTGTTGTTGTTATTATAATAATAATAGTAGTTCTTCTTGTTCTTCTTCTTCTTCTTCTTCTTATTATTATTATTAATAATTATTATTATTTTTATTGTTATTGTTGTTGTTGTTAATAATAATAATTTTAATAAGAATAACAACAATACTGTTGTTGTTGTTATTCTTATAATTATTATTATTATATAATCATAATTATAAGAATAATATTAATATATCTTGTCATCATATTGCACATGGGATTTTTTAAATCCATTTGGACATCTGCTGAAATGCTCAAAATGTAAATAAATTAGTTGTTGAGGTTCATGAGAGGTTATATTACATATAGGGGCAAAACTGGGTGTTAGTAAGTGGGTTATAGTCCTTTTAGTACTAAATAAAACATTTAATTAACATTAAAACAGCAAAAAATGATTTGTTTTAGTTCTAAGTATGTTGGATTGAAGAATAGGGTTAGAAGAACTGATCTTGGTGCAGAGCCTGACACCCAACAATTATCAAAAACATCGTATTAATAATCAGTATGGCCACCGTAAGCCACCAAATCCAAACTAACGAAAGCTTCATCTGATTTTCATGAGACTTTACACAAACATACACAGTGTGACTCTGAGGTAACCTGCCAGGTTTAGCGTCAACGTTTGTCCTGTTTGTCAACATGCATTTCCACAATTATCAGTCCTATGAAGTTGATATTTCACATGCTGCCAAATAGGGGGCAGAAACAAAAAACTAGCCCTGTTTTTTTTTTGCCTGATTCCCAAAGTGAAAGTCAAGCTTACTCAGCCTTATTTTTAATATTTATCCAAAGAATTTTGACACTACTAAAGTATGTAAACACCACTTGTCAGCTTAATTATCTAAACCGATGAGCGCTTGTCTCACCTCTAGCGGGTGGCGCTCAGAATGTCATAACAAAAGTCCCTAATTAAGCCATTTACATAATGGCGGCCTCTAGTGGCCAAAAACCATCACCACACCCATGCCTACCGGGCCCGACAGCTTGGTCTGATTCTCATGAAATTTAAAGTGCTCGAACAAAATAAAATTCGAAAATGCCTTTTAGTTTTGGATTGTGGGTTCATCTGCTGTTAATAATGTTGAACAAGTGTAACCGGTTGTCTTCTCTTCAACAGCAGAGACATGACATGCCAAAAAATCTACAACGGATTAAATATATAAATATGTGTTTGTGTGTTTGTCTTTACCCTCTCATGTAGATGAAAGCCTCTATATTAATGAATATGATCAGCGCTTTAACTGCAGGCACAGCCTGCCTAATTCTGACCTTAACACTGATTGGTGAGACACAGCAGCCATGTAAACTCGGCACATACTGCTGGACCACTGGGACTGATGCAGTGCTACTGGTTTTCGCTGTGCTTCAGCTCATCATCTCTATAACCCTCTCAGCCTATGGATGCAAAGCCACCTCAATAAATCAGACTCTGGTAAGTCTTATCCTCTAAAATTCAGAGTGTATCAGTAAATATAACTGGTGTAAAACAGTCTAGAACCGGTGTTTACTCTCAGAACACAGAGTGTATCAGTAAACTCTGTTTTCAGTAAATATAAACAGTGTAAAACAGTCTAGAACCGGTGTTTACTCTCAGAACTCAGAGTGTATCAGTAAACTC
>JBBPCY010066631.1:0-12259 GCA_037974405.1 Brachyalestes nurse
TGGCCTGGGAACGCCTCGGGATCCCCCTGGAAGAGCTAGACGATGTAGCCGGGGAAAGGGAAGTCTGGGTTTCCCTGTTTCCCCGCGACCCGACTCCGGATAAGCGGGAGACGATGGATGGATGGATGGATGATGCGTTGCTTAAGTGGTAAGATTGGGAGAAGACTGAAGGTGGTTCAGATAGAAGCACGTTGTATTGGAAATGTAAAAATAAATAAATAAATAAATTTTTAAAATGAACTATGAATGTGAACTAGTGCATTTTTATCTGAATGAACTATATTTTGAACTAGTTCTTTTTCAGTGTGAACTGGCACAACACTGTTCAGGACTTTCCTTCAGTTGGTGTTTTGATGGTGGTGGCGGAGTGCGCTGTTTAATACATTGTTATAAAAATTGTACACATGTACAGGAAGAGGCTTAATTGTACCAGATTCACCCCATCAACTCCTTTGGTTGGGTACGTGTTTTGGCAGAATCATCATTTGTTTTACATTTGACTTTGCTTTGCACTACATTTATACGAAATACGATTACATGTTGCTATTTTTTGCACCAGATCCCATGAAGAATCGTTGTCTCATCACACTATGTATGTGTGCTGATGAAAAAAAGCAACCTTGCACCTCGAATATCACTAATGTGTTGATGTGTGTGGAGAGGGATGCTTTTTTAGTGACAGAAAAATATTTTACACCTGCATGTGTGACCGTCGAGAAACTTACGAAAATGTGTCCAAAGTCTTTGTTTGGGATTAACCTCCAAAGGTATTACTACCATAGGAAAAGTGAAATGTTGGGTTTCTTTTATCTTTATTCAGAGAAGGCACCGATCACACATTTACGGTACAGAATTTGCTCCGCAGTTTGTCAAGTCAGCACCCTGAAACCAAAAGCTGCATGATCAGCACGCAAAACTAATAAAAGGAAAACTAATAACAGGAAAGCAAGAGTCATACCCAGAGTCATTCCAGGAGCTTCATTTGAACACGTCTGCCATGTGGAATTTGACTTCTTAAATCTACTAGGAATCAAAATGGCTATATCTGATTCACACTTCACAGTAAAATAATCTTCAAGGAGAGCACAATGGAGATGACTGAGAATATATATGTAAATTCTGAGAGTACTACAGGCTTCAATGGTGATTCAGGTAAAAGAGGTTACTTAAATGATGACGCTTACCTGAATGAAATTCAAGACACCAAGACTCATAGGACCAAAAACACCAAAGGACCTGAGAATCCAGGTACAGTGCAGTCAAATATACACAAAATCTTCCTCTTTTTCCACACATTTATGTCTTTATACTATACTATGCTATACTTTGAAAGACTCAATTAAGTAATTCAATTAAGTAAAGACTTTTTGTGTTATTGTCATTTTTAAGCATTTTGCATCAGGCAGAAAATAATGTCTGACACAAAATGTAATTATAATATAATTGTAATTTAAGCATGCTTTTATTTCATTAATTTGAGCGCACATTAGATAACAGAACACAAAATCAGAAAAAACAGTTAAAATACCAATTTGTTTTGAAATTGTCTTCAAAAATGTAAGGCTTCAGTACATGTTCTAGATAACAGCTTTGTGTCAGCCAACCAGTTCTGTATTCCACTATTTAAAAAAATCCTGTGTAATTTGGTATTGCTACTACTTAATTAATATTGCATATATGATGCATCCAATAGAAACAGAAACTACAAATAAACAGAAAGTCATTTATAAACAATTAGAGATTACACAGACTATTTCGAGTGTGTGTCTACTTAAAGGAATTTAGTGTCTATATGAATTCTGTCACATAAGTCTCTTTACTCCCAGTTGACTGAAACTCATACATTAGAAAATTCTTAAAATTACTAATTTGTTTCTAGGTTCAACAACTAACAATGCAGGGAGCAGATGCTGCAAAGTTATTGGAGTATGTCTGGGTCTAATGTGTGTTTTGTTCCTGGCTGTCATCACTGTGCAACATAGATTGATTGCAGAGAGAGACCAGTTACTGACCAAATACACCAACATGATGATAGTAAGAGATCATTTACAAGGCAGTTACAACAACTTGACAACAGAGAGATACCAGTTGCTGACCAGTTCCAACAACTTGACTACAGAGAGAGAACAGTTGCCAACCGGTTGCAACAAACTGGCAATAGAGAGAGACCTGTTACTGACCAGTACAAACAAGCTAACAATAGAGAGAGATCAGTTATTGACCAGTTCCAACAATCTGACAACAGAGAGAGACCAGTTACTAACCAAATACATCAACCTGACAATTGAACTAACTACTATGAACAAAATAATAATTGAAAGAGACCAGTTAAAGACCAGTTATAGCAGCCTGTTAACAGAGAGAGACCAGTTACTGATGAGTTTCAACAATCTGACAACAGAGAGAGATCAGTTACTGATGAGTTTCAACAACTTGACAACAGAGAGAGTCCAGTTGCTTACTTCACAGCACAACCTAATGGTAGAAAGAAACCAGTTAAAGATCAGATACAGCAACCTGGTGATAGACAGAGACCAGTTACTGACCAGTAAAAACAAGTTGACAATAGAAAGAGACCAGTTACTGACCAGTAAGAACAAGCTGACAATAGAGAGAGACCAGTTATTTACCAGTAAGAACAAGCTGACAAGAGAGAGAGACCAGTTACTGACGAGTAAGAACCAGCTGACAACAGAGAGAGACCAGTTACTGACCAGTATGAACCAGCTGACAATAGTGAGAGACCAGTTATTGACCAGTAAGAACAAACTGATAATAGAGAGAGACCAGTTAAAGACCAATTACAACAACCTGGTGGTAGAGAGAGACCAGTTACTGACCAGTATAAACAACCTAACAATAGAGAAAGACCGGTTACTGACCAAATACATCAACCTGACCATAGAAAGAGATCAGTTACAAGTCAGTTTCAACAACCTGACAATAGACAGAGACCAGTTGCTGACCAGTTCCAGAAACCAGACAATAGCGAGACACCAGTTGCTAACTACTAAGAACAAAGTAATCTTCGAAAGAGACCAGTTAAATACCAGCTACAACAACCTGGTGATCGAGAGAGACCAGTTACTGACCAGTATGAATAAGCTAATAATAGAGAAAGACCAGTTACTGGCCAGTATGAGCAAGCTTACAACTGAGAGAGTCCAGTTACTGTCCAAATACATCAACCTGACAAAAGAAAAAGAACGGTTACAAGCCAGTTACAACAACCTCACATTAGAGAAAGACCAGTTACTCACCAGTAAGAACCAGCTGACAACAGAGAGAGACCAGTTACTCACCAGTAAGAACCAGCTGACCATAGAGAGAGATCAGTTACTGAAAAGTAAGAACCAGCTGATAATAGAAAGAGACCAGTTAAAAGTCAGTAACAAAAACCTCACAGAAGGAATGGATCAAATACAAACCAGATACAATAACCAGTTGTTGGAGTATAACCAGTTACTGGCCAGTAGGAACAGCCTGGCAATGGAGCGAGATAGGCTACAGACCAGTTACAATAACCTGAAGACAGAGAGAGACCAGTTACAGATCAAACTTAAGCAAGTAACTAATGACACGGATCAAATGGAAACCAGTTACATCACCATGAGAAGTCAGCGGGATCAGTTACAAAAGGAGAAAGATGAACATCAGAAGAAAGTCACTGAATGTGGTGAGTAAGTGCTAGTTTTTGAAGCAACAAAAGATTCTTAACATTCTCCAAAAAGCAAATACTGTATACTTAAATTAGGGGTCTATTTCTGCCACAAGGGCTAACATTCCCCCATACATATCTGCACAAATTTCATATTCACTTTTTGAAGTTAATTGTCCCCAGCTGTTTGTATTCAAAAAGTAAAAGTAGAACTCAGCTCGTGGAGGCACACTGTCCTGCACATCCCTGTTTTAACACAGTCTGTTTAGCATGAAGGGTTATTAACAGCTGATCAGCTGAATTTGGAGTGTTGGGAGAAATACAAAAATGTGCAGGGCAGTGTGCATACAGGATTATATGGTTTGGACCCTTGGTGTTGCTGCGGGTGGTTCTGTAGCCTCACAGCAGGTAGGTCCTGGATTTAATTCACTGACTGGGAGGCTTTCTGTATGTTCCATGCTTCTGATGGATTTGATGGGTTTTTATAAACAAAACTGAACTGAATTGAATAAGATAAGACTATTCATAATCAACATGTGAATCCAAATACATTTTTAAAAGATACAAATAAAACATTACTTTGTTGTTATGTATTGGTTTTATTGTTAATTATTGAATTAACTGCATATCACATCAATGCTTCTTCTAATTTTGTTACAGGACACTTCAGGATTGAAGACCGGGTCAGGGTGAAAGCCTCTGTTAGTTCTCCAAAACATGGATGGAGAGACGCCTCTCACAGGAGTGTTGGCGTGGTTACAGGAAAGAATATTTACAGTCACTTACACAGACATTTCTACAAATTAAGAGTTCTTTAATAAATAATCAAATATGAGTTACACTAAACATGTGATGACTATAAATGTCAAACAGTGACATTGTTCTTTGGTACTTCTCCAGCTCTTAATGGTGAAACGATGACTGTAGATTTTCCGGAGCATAAATCTTGGACGGCTGAAGTTTCTGAAATGGAACTGGTTACCACTGCATCAGGTAAGATCAAATATTATGGTGACACCATGATAATGCCATGATAACCCAGTGGCACCTCCCAGACATTCCATGTTGTTTGCTGTATGGGCAAACCTTCAAATGAGTGATTAATTACCCTTTACAAAAACATAGAGTGATCCAGTGGCAACTCCCTAATCACTAGACCACCAGCTGCCCAACTATACAGCATCCTGTAACTAAGCAGAGCACATCTGATAACTTTATGCTCCAGGGTGAACCTAAACATTCAGCAATTTATAAAAATGGACAAAATAACAGCTTTATTGAAGTCTGATGCTGTGTCCGTTTTTGTCGTTTCAAAAACCTATTTCTTCACTAAAGCATTTACATAGACTTTAGATTGATTTACGTTTATGGCTGCTTTGATTTTACATTATTATTATGATTATTGTAATAATTATGACTTAAATGCTTATCATAACTTTGTTATAGCATACTTCAGGGTTGGAGACTGGGTCAGGGTGAAAGCTTCTATTACTACTCCAAAATACCAGTGGGGAGATGCCTCTCACAAGAGTGTTGGTGTGGTTACAGGCAAGAACATTTCCAGTCATTTATACAGTCACTCATACAAATGTCACTGTGACTCATAATTCTACATAAAGGACTATAGTTACACAAAAATGTACAACTATATATTTTAACTGTTTTCTTTTTCTCCACTTCTGTAGCGGTCAGTGGTGAAAGTATGACTGTAGATTTTCCTGAACATAAATCCTGGAAAGCTGTGTCTTCTGAAATGGAACTGGCTCCCAGTACAGAGTCAGGTAACACCATGGCACCATGGTGTGACACCATGACAATAACAGAACTTGTTTAAGGACTTCATTAATTGACTTCAGTCAGATACTCAAGTGAATGTAAATCATTTGTCAGACAAGTTCAAGTCAAGTTGGCTTTTATTGTCATCCAACCACATACACAGTATATGACTGAATGAAACTGCATTTTTCACAGACCAGGTGCACAGACAGCACAAAAAAACAAACACACACAACATACGTCATAAAGACAAAAAGTAAAACAAGACAGTGTAACAAGAAACAATAAAACAAACATTAAGGAAAATAGAAAGGAATAGGCAGCAGATATATATCGACATAATATATATATATATATATATACATATAAGTGTATGTATATTGTAATCAACACCCATGTCCTCTTACATCATTTTGAATTTTAAGAATGCTGTAGAGTTGTAATCAAATATGAATGATGCCTCCTCTTATTTGCCATCTCCAAAGTGACGTCTCTTTTATTCTGCCTTACTTTCTGGTGTTGATCAGAGGATGATGGGTTCCTCTTTTGAGTCTTGCTTCCTCTCAAGGCTTCTTCATCCAGTTGTTCCTTGCCAGTGTTGCCTTTGGCTCACTCAGTAGGGGCTCAGATTCATGCTGTATAAACAAAACTGAATTGAACTGAATTAAATATATACTGTACACCTTTAAAAGGTACAAATAAAGATAAAACATTTCTTTTGTCATTATGTGTTGTTTTTGTTGTTAGTTCTTGATTTAACTACATATCACATCAATGCTTCTTTTTACTGTTGTAGGATCCTTCAGGGTTGGAGACCGGGTCAGGGTGAAAGCCTCTGTCACTACACCAAAATACCAGTGGGGAAGAGCCTCTCACAAGAGTGTTGGTGTGGTTACAGGTAATAACATTTACAGTCATTTATATAAATGTAGCCGTGACTTTAGTTACACAAAATGTGACTACTGTATATTTTAACTGGTGTCTACCTCTGTAGCGGTCAGTGGTGAAAGCATGACTGTAGATTTTCCTGAACATGAATCCTGGAAAGCTGCGTCTTCTGAAATGGAACTGGCTTCCATTACAGAGTCAGGTAATTTACTCTATCATGTGACATCAAGAAAATAACAGAACTTGTTTAAGGAATTCATTAATTGACTTCAGTGAGATATCGAAGAGAAATGAAAATGAAACATTTGTCGGAAGCTGTGCCCAGGGGAGTAGTGTGTGTGGAGGGTACCTTGCTTAAGGCCATTGGCAATCCTGGAATTAAACCTACTGAATATAGTTGATCAGCCAAAACATGTGTAAGTGTATTAGTTTTATACTTGAGCTACACGTCTGAAATGTAGTCTAAAAACTACCATGTTCTCTTACATCATGTAGAATTTTATGAATGCTGTAGAGCCGTAATCAAATATGAATGAGACCTCTTCTTTCCTATCTCCAAAGTGACATCTCTTATATTCTTCCTCACTCTCTGGTGTTGACCAGAGGATGATGGGTTCCAACATTATACACAATCAGTATTTGAACCCTAATGCATTTACAAATACAACCATTTATTTGTTGTTATTTATTGTTTTAATCTAGAGCCATGACATCTCATATAACTGTGTATGCAAGGAGATGACAGTCCAGACTTTTGACAATAAGAAACATTTGTTCTATGGTCTTACTAAAGCGACCAAACACTCCACATTTTACATATTCTCTTTTCTCAAATATGTTAAATTTATAAAAATAAAATTATAATTTTGCTTTAAAATGTGCAGAAATGTGTCATGTGTAAGTCTGTTTCATGCAGAGGTTAAGAGGTTAACTTATTTTCACTTTGCAAATCAGCAAAATGTACAGCCATACCCATGGAGACATCAATTATACCAGTTTAGGGCACTGAGATATTATTAAAAAAACAGACAAGCTTCTAGAAATAACATTCTTTCAGCCAAATATCCTATCCTTTTTAATAACGGAAATATAGAATTCAAGCATCTGTTGTCTTTAAAAGCACATGAATGGAAATTTATGTTTTAAAGAACAATATTTTGATTTGAAAATTAGGAGAAATATTTTCAGCAGTGCTAAAAACTAAGGCAAAGCTGTTCAGTTCAATGCTTGCACCTATAAAAGATAAAACTGAACATTTTTGCAGTGGTCTCTTATTTTTTCCAGAGCTGTTTTTTTGTAAAAATGAAAAGCATATATTGAATAAAGAGTAGCAATACTATTATGATCGAATTGTGTTTATACTTTAGCGGCAGTAGAAAACCTAAAAAAGCAAAGTTAAGGCACCAGACATGTCTTTTGTTAAGCACTATTTAGGATAAATGTCTAATCGACATTTGCCTAAATTGGAATAATATTATAGACAAGACAACAAATTCACTGTCATGAGTATCTGAACAATTGTATTTGTCTTCTTCATTAAATCATTTTTTCCTCTCTCCATGTTGTAGAAGGCATCAAGGTTGGAGACCGGGTCAGAGTGAAAGCTTCTATTATTACTCCGAAATACAATTGGGGAAGTGCATCTCACAAGAGTGTTGGTGTGGTTACAGGTAAGAATGTTTACGCTCAAATTTTGTAGAATTTCAGCTGTGACTTACATTAAGTAACCAAATACAGTCTGCAACATAATTATTATCAAAATGTTAAATGTCTCTGGTTGATTAGCTTACACTATTTGCTGTAGTGGGAAATATATATGAATATACTGTACATATATATGAATATATTATATATATATTATATATTTAGTAAACACACGGAACCCCCGTGCATTCGTGGAAACTGTGTTTATGTTTGGGCGGTTAGCAAGGCAATCAGATGAAATTAACCTCCGCTGCTCAGCACTGCTCCAAACATAAACAACCCAGCGCGAGGACGAAGATGCGTGGCGGACGAGGCCTGAACGTCACAGCTTATTTCATGCCAATATATAATTTTTCATGCATTTTAGTGCTAAATTATTATGAAAACATAATTTACTACTTTTGTAACATAAATATTAATGTAAATTTAGCTACATTTCCATATAAAATAAAACATACATTTTTTGGGACTGTCCAGAGAAAACAAAGTAAGCACGTGGGGTAGTGAAATACCGCTGTACTCGGGGGCGTGAGGTTTGAAAGTTGCCAATACGAGAATGTTATTTATTTCTCCTTGATGCTGATTGGCTGCTGCCCTGTGATGCACCTCGTGTGGAGCTATCTCGAGTGTTTCTTTGAGTGTTCTCATGTTTTTCGTTTTGTTCTTCCCTGTAAAGCCCTGTATTTTTATTACTGTAAATTAAATTAATTTATTACTGTATTTACCCTGCTTATACTGAAGAAAACAACAGCGCATTCCAAAGAAAACGGCTTGCATGAATTACAGTACAGTCTATACAGGGGTTACATCGGTGTTTTACATTCTAGCACTGCGAAAGGCAGCAGTTCAGTGTACAATATACAGTAAGAATATGGGTTTACCTTTATATTTATAAGGGTAATGTATTAAGCTGAGTTTAAAACGAAATTAAAGTGTTTTGGGAGCGTTTTTGGGGACATATTCAGCTTTTATACTACACGTTATTATTACATACTTAACTCCGAAAATTATTTTATTGTGCGTTAACGCAGATTTTCTGTGCTTGACTGCTTCACCTCACTTTAACAGGGGCACTCGCTACTGAACATACTGACTGCTTCTGCTGCTCCCTGATAAAAGGAAAATATGTTTCTGCTGGTACCTGTTCAGAAAAAAAAGAAAACAAATTTATAAATGTTAACTTGCTGCTGTTTGGAAGGTGCTTGATATACTGTTCTGATCATGGCACTGTACCATGGGGGCCCGTGTTCTGATGATTTATGCTGCCTTGTCGAAAAATACTATAGTGCAATGCTAGTGCAAATCGACAGCAGAGTGTATCAATTCATGCTACCCTGTTAAAAATGCTCCCTTTAAGTTTATACAGTTCACTCAGTTTATAGTCAGTTTACAACACTGATAATGATGAGAAATAGACAAATAATACGCATAATCAATATATTTTATAAGCACTCTATCAATTCGTGCTAGGCTATGGAAAAATGCTCCCTTGAAATTCATACGGCTGGCGGTGTCCCAAGGTAGCAGAGATTGGGTGTGACACTGAATCCCAGGACTGTTGTACTGCACATGCGCAGAAGGGCACAGTAGCATATCTGGATGGTTAGCATGTTTTGACAGAACACCCGGAAGCATGATTAATGTGTGTGTGTGTGTGTCTGTGTGTGCGCGTGTGTGTAGGAGGGGGGATTATAATGGTTATAAAGCTATAATGGTCCTGGTGCCTATGCTCTGGACTCTGAGGGTGCCTTGTTTTTCTATAACATACTAGATAAAACATGAATGCCCTGCAGTGGGAAATAGCTTTGTTTTTATATTTGATTTGATTACATTAATGTTTTAGTTGGATTTAGAAATATTTGAACTGCAGCTGGTAACTGTTAAAGGGAACACCGCTGTTAAAAAGCTCATTTGATTAAAGTGTTTGTAAACCAAATGTTAATGCATTTTTGTTCCGTACTATAGCAGTACTACAGCAGTAGCTCAACAGGGAAAAAAGTGAAAAAACAATTGGTGCCAAGAAAGGTGCCTAATTTTAACTAATTTAAAACCAGAAAAAGGACATAATATATGATTTCGGAAGCAAAAATAGTTTGAGAAATGGCTGAGAGAATTTGGTCTCTGTGTCACCACATACTTGTATACAAGTGAAACAGCAACTCATGGCGACCCTTAAGAGCTTTTAAAGACATAGTAGACTGAAAAGACTGAAATATAAATGAAAACTTGTTACATATTCATTTATTGACATGCATTTTGATTTTTTTGTTTTTTGTTTTAGATGTATTTCACTTAAAACTTATTTTCCTACATATTTTCAATGACGCTACTTAACCAAAAGAAAGAATTTTTTTCTTGTTTTTTTTCCAATCTTTTATAAGGGCTGATTATCAGCTGTATATAGAAAATAATAAATTTTTTTTCTTTCTGCAGCTGTCAACGGTGAAAGTATGACTGTAGATTTTCCTGAACATAAATCCTGGAAGGCTGCAACTTCTGAAATGGAACTGGTCCCCAGGGCTGATTGAGGTAAAACTGACCACTGACAATAAATGGATCAGTAATATTTTTAAAAATAGCATAAAATTATATACGTTTTTATTAATAAGATTAAATATGCTTCTCTCCTGGTACTTCAGAACACTCCTTTCTGAATTTGTTCACATTTAAGTATGACATTTGTTTTTGTCTTTGCAGGTCAATAGAGAGATTTTGTTGTTCTACCATTATATAAATTTGCCATAGATTTTTAGACCATGTGAAGATCATGTTTTCCCTTAATTTTTTTTACCACTCTGTATCTGATTTTTATTTAATTGATTATGACTCAATGATTCAAGCACAGTATGTAGGCAGGGTACAAGTGAACATGGAGGTTTTGGTGAATATGAATAGGATTTTTTACTTTAATCGAGAACTCTGTATGTTCAGGCTTGGAGACAAAATATGATGGAAATTCTCAGTAGGATCTACAAAATACAGCTGGAGGTCCGCCAAACATAAGAATGGGCAGACGATCAAAGACGTCTTACTTTACTCCATAGAGACATACTTGAGTTTAAAATATTAAGAGTTACATTACATCACGTTACATGCCAAAGCTTCCCATTTGAGGAAACACTTGAGTTTCAGGACAATGTGAACTGTAGAATAGTTAACTATTTCTGCCCCAGTATGTTTTAGATGAATAAGGAAGTATTTGTATCATAAAAAGTAATGACTATTTATTATACTAGCCTTCGTTACTCCTAGTCCTGTGCCTGAGAGAGAAAGTGGAAAGCATAGTCACATAGAAATGCTGCCTACAGTATTTACACATACTTGAAGCAAACAAAAAAGCAACAGTAAAATAAAATGATAAGAATGTCACATTTAATTAGCTTTAAAAGTGATGGTGGACTTGCCAGCACATCCTGACTGGACTGGAGATCCTTTGAAAATTGAACTGACTTTATGAAAGAATTCCAAGTTAGTGGATCCAAGCTATGAACATGAAACTATAAATAAAATAGCTATTGAACTGTGTCCATGCTATTGTTAAATGATGTTATGCAGTTTAATAATGCTTGATTATGAATTAAAGGAATTTGAAGCCTCTGAGTACAAATGTGTATATTAACTTTTTTATAGTGATTTAAAATCAACCACTATTCAAATAGATTTTAATTCTTTGGGAGTGGTTTCGTACTTTTTCTGTGGCTTAGTTGTGTTTTTATGATTTTACAACTGTGGTTGGATAAACATTCGGGTACATCACTGTCGAAGGAATGGATCTGTGTCGTAACTCAAGAACCCCCTGTACTTCCATATAGATGTACCTCCACCCATGTATGCACTTAAATGTAATGTGAATGTGTGCACTAGGGGGCAGTGTCAGACCTAGAAAGTACACAAGATAGGATCCCATTGTCACTGTACAAAGACACCAAGTGTGTGATTCCCTGTGAAACTATCAAGACAAACAATCCACACATTACCATATGATTGTAGATGCAGATGCAGACATGTCCATCTACATCAAATAATAAATACATTTCATAAATTGCTTGAAAACTGATTGGCATCAGAGAGATATTTAGGTATTTGTTGGTATATTTTTTCTACTCTGAAAGAGCATAGTGTTTAGTCAATATAGGGCTACATTTTATATGTTTTTGTAATGTATGTTTTTTTATGTAAGGTTTTTGAAAAAAGGTCTTGTATGTGTAAAGGTCACTCACAGTAACGTATATA
>JBBPCY010066672.1:0-12257 GCA_037974405.1 Brachyalestes nurse
CGATTTTCGAATAATATTCGAATAGTTCTCATCGATTTTCGAATAGTGTTTTTGCCAAAAAGTCACATCCCTAGTTTGTATAAATAATGTGTAACATTTGGCTTAAATAACAAATTCCACTAAAATGCTACAAATATGCAAAAAAACCCTCACAATTTAAATGTTTATTTTATTATAAGTCTGAACCACTGATTCATCCTTCCTTGGACCACTTTTGGTCAGCACTAAACAATGCATACAAGGAACCACAAAACCTGCCATTTTGGAGATGTTCTGATTCAGGCGTCCAGCAATCACAATTTACCCCTACCAAAAATTATCCTGCTTCCGTCACATCAGCTTTAAGAACTGACTGTGAACTTGCTGCCTAATATAGCCTGCCCAAGTACTATTTTAACAAGATAATCAAGGTCATCCACTTTAGCTTACATGACAAAAACATTTATATCCATTAACAGTGTGTACAAGGGTCTGCAGAACTAAGTTACCTAAGAGGCTATCTAATGGGAAGGTTTTGGGATACTACAAAACATTTTCTTTTTTTTGTGAATATCAGGTCAAGTTCTCTAAGAACCATGCCAGGTTAAAAACAGAACCTCAGAAGTGGGTGAAAGACATTAAAATTGTCCAGCAGAAAAAAGGTTCTTTTGAAGACGGCTGATGAGGAATGCTTAAAACATCTATAAGTCTTGTCTTATGTCCTTAAGAGTTGTTAAATGGAATTTAATGCAGAAGGTTAATAGCCTAAAACACCATTAGATAGCTGAGGGTGAAGAGCTAAACATGAAGGAAATTCCACAACTTCTTTTTCTGAAAATAACTCTGAGATGGCATATGTAGCAGACACTTTTTCAGACATTTAAACTGCAGATTGGACAGTTCCAGAGGCCAGCAGTGACATGTCGTTAGATGATTGGATAGCTATGTTGGTATAGTAAGTTTGAAACTGACCCTGAAAATCACAGGAAAGGATTTTAAAACTCTCTCTAAACACCAGATTTAAGAGTAATGCGCCTACCCTCTGTTGTTAGAAAAACAGGGTATTGTCTAGGTAAATTGTGATGTCCCACTTCATCTGTATGCACTGTTTTCATTTATTTGCCATGGACAGTGACCAACTATAGCCTGTATTCATTTGCAAATGAGAAGGGTTCAATTCGAAAAATAATTTGGGTCAAGTTTGATCTCTGGGGAAGCCACAGTCATTTATGGCTTGGAGTTCAAGAAAGCATAATTGGCCTCTAGTTGAATAGGATGTCTCTCCTTTTTCTCCATCACTAACTGGCAATTAGGTTTCTCCTCGAAATACATTGAGCTGTCCAATGACGTGGCATTATTAGTGGTTTGAAAAGATACACGTGACTTGTAAGAAGCACTTGTTAGCCTTCACCCTTCCAGTATGATTGGCACAATTGGACAAGTCTATAATTGGGGAGAAAGCTAAGTACAAGAATCTTGTTTCAAGAATTATTGCATTAATATATTCAGTGAACACTGTTTATGTTCTTTGTTCTTTCTAAAGCTTGTAACAGACGTATTAACACAACGGTCAGCTTATTTAATTAATTAATTTAAATTATTAAACCTTATGTCCACTGATATAACAGTGTCATGTTACAGATGCAATATCTGATGTTATGATATTAAAATAGAATTCAGCATAAACTGTCATGACAGTTTTGTACATGACAGCATATAACTATGACACATTTATGTCAGTGTTGTGTAGCTGGGTTATTAAGTGTTACCATTTTTCTTTACTATTCTTTACATTTTTCTTTAAAATTAATTACTTGCTCAAATACAAATAGTCACCCTGAGGATTAAGAGAGCTCTTATAGAAGCCACATACACACTTTCTTATTCCTTGCACGGCATACTCTTTTTTTTAGACTATTCAGCTTTTTAAAAAATAATTACCATGATGTGACTATTATCACAAGGCTAAACGAATGAAAAATGCACAGCCAGCTCGTCCGACATGGGTAGGGCATTTCATCCGAGGTCCCTTAGCTTCCGGATATCAACTTTTATCACATTAGCAGGGGCCACCACACAGGCCGAAATTGAATCAAAGCCGCCTGATCATGTGTAATTAATATATGATTAGACAGATACAGAAGACAGCCATTTCCCGGGCTGGGAGGGAAAGAGAGAGAGAGAAAACGAGGATGGAGGGGTCTGAGCAGTGTGTCTTCACACAGCTGCAGGCCAGAACTGACCCCTTCTCCTTCCCTGTTCATTCTCTCTCACTCCACACATGACTGCTCCCAGTAAGAGGGGAAGCAGAGATGTTTTTTGATGGGCACAAACCTTTAATTAGCCACCAGTGCTGAATCTGGTCCAGCCATTGAGCCCCAGTGCCTCCCCCAAATGTCAGTCCAGACCACCACCCAGCAGTGGCCATCCTCAGTGATCCACAGCTGCTGCTCTGTGGATGGGGTGGCTGGAACAAGTACTCATCAGCGAGAGCCTTCCTACTGCCACTTACGCCATTATTAATGAACATCCTGGCATGCCGTCAGGGTTTTTTTTTTTGGCATTTTTACTGCTCACCAAGTGTGCTTTTGTTGCAGACAAAGGAGGATAAATGAATAGCTTCTACGAAGTTTGGCACTCCAAACCTTTAAGCAGTAGTAATGGTAACACTGAAAACCGGCTTGATTTATTGCATACTTGAGAGTTGTCTATACATTACATTGAATGTGCTCAGAACACAGACACCTAAAAGATAACAGAACCTGAATGGTAAGCCAAGGGCCATAACATGTATAGAAAACTTTGCTCCAGTGATTGTTTGCAAACGCTAATATGAAATAGACCAAATTTAAATAGACCAAAGCTAATTATTAAGTTAAATCACATTTGTGCAATGAAATCAATTCCTTTTTTATCTAAAATGGCAAACTGCAAATAGCCATGTTCCTACAATTTTAACTCTGTTTTATTACTGGCACATTTAGTTACAGTCAACCGAATCCTCATCAATCTGGAGGAGATAGCATATGTATAGACTTGTTGAAAGTATATGGATTTTGCTTTTTGCATACAAAAAATGAGTTTTTCATTCATTAAAATCATTAGCCCAAGGCCACACATTTAAGCAAAAACAAATAAATGAAACAGATATTATTCTTTATTAGAAACATTTCTGATATCAAAATATTACAATTATTTAAGCTGTAACAAGGGTGCATTTGACAAATTGTATTGGTTGCAAAATAGTTGGCATATCATTGTAATTTGTTTTCACAGTGCAAATGACTAGATGACATTCAGGGGGGCAGCTTTATTCCCCATAGCGATTTTACAAGGATCTTATTTACACAATGAAAGGCAGGAACATGCTTGTGAAGTTTAACCCTCTGAGGTCTGAGCCCTGTCAGCCACTTTGAGGCAGTTTGCTACACCTTTACATTTTGTTATTTTTCATCTAACTAAAAACATTTAGTTGTGGCATAACTTAGGCAGCCCGTTTAGAAACACCAGATAGATATATAAGATATAGGCCGACTACGCCACTAGTTAAATGCTAGTAGATGTTATCCTTATTTCAAGCACAAGGACGCAGGTTTGAAATCACTAGGTCGAGACATGACTCCCATTCATCATTCTTTTATTAAATGTACTAAAACACTATTAAAAAGATCTTTACATAAATAGACAACACACATTAAACAAGCAACAATTAAAACAAACGGTCCAATTCACCCTCACATGCACACACACACGCACACAGTGACTAAAGGAACCACCACTGCTCTACGTTCCCACCAAAGGGGTTTAGGGACTGTTCACTCCACACAATATAAGGGAATCACTTAACAAGATAATCCAAAATAAAACAACAGCAAACAGTAAAAAAACAACAACAACAACAAAAAAAAAAAACAATTGACAACAAGAATATCTTAAAAGAAAACCAGGACAAAATAAAACAAAACCAAAAAGCAAAACAGAACAAAGAAAAGCAAAAGAAAACAAAAGGGAGCAAAACAGAATCAAACAAAAACAGCACAAAACAAAACAGTAAAACAACCATAAAATGAAACAAACTAAATGAAAAGCAAAACAGCAGTACTTGTAGGAAGCCCAACTTCAGCCAGTCACTTTATGCCCCTTATTCCAGAACTCCACACTGGCACAGTCACTACAAGTGCAAACGAGTTAGAGAAAGCATGTACCAAAACACAAGATACGTTTTCATAAAAAGAAATAATACAACCATACCTTGTCTTAGCACAACAAGAGCTAACAACAAAGCACCTTAAACCAGGAGCGACTAGAAACACACGCAGCCACTCAATGCGTTTGAGAAATCAGACATTTTACAAGACAAAACATGTATAACTAAGCAAAATCATTTGAGAGAAAGAAAAAGAGTTGGCGTGCAGCGCACAAAGAACTTACCAGAACTCGGGAAACGCACGCAGCTACTCGATACGGTTATACACTGGGACCGCATGCAGCCACTCGATACAGTTGAGAATTTAAGAAAGGAAGAAAGGAAAATCAGCAGATAAGAAAACTCGCTCAGAGAAAAAGAAAAGTTGGCGTGCAACGCACAAGGAGCTTACCAGAAACCCAGGAAACTATGTTTCAGGGTAAGGAGGCGGTACACATGTCAGGAGGCAGTACACACGACTGGGTTAGTGAGAAGGGGCCTTATATACTGATCCATAATGTAGCCCATCCAGAGCTCCAGTGATAGAGTGGAGGTCCGCCCGGGGGCTTCGACCTCATACTGGCAAGAGAAAGCATCGGCCTAGGTGTTTTTGGACCTCGGGCGGTAAGTTGGAAATGAAATGGTCTGTTGGATGGTGATCAGGTTCTGTTGATCCATCCAGACCATAAATGGGTCACCGCCGCCCTGGAGCCAGTGACACCATTCTTCCAGTGCCCACTTGATGGCCAGTAACTCTGGAGAAGAAACTGCACTGGTGGTCCATGGCCACACCCTTATCGGAGATGACAAACCCCAGGAATGTGGTGGAAGGCTGGTGGAAAGAGCATTTCTTCAACTTACAGAACAACTAATGGGCCAGCAGCCTCTTTAACACTACTCTCACATGCTGGGTGTGTTCCTCCATGATCCAAATAGACAAAAGCCCAATGACTCAGCATGTCCCACCGCATGTCGTTAATGAATTGTTGGAAGGCTGTGGGACTGTTGAACAGGCCAAAGGGCATAAACAAGGTCTCAGTGTCAGGTAGGGGTAATGAATGCCGTCTTCCACTCATCGCTCTCTCTGATGCAAACGAGATTGTAAGCACTCCTAAGGTCCTGTTTGGTGAAGATGGAAGCACCAGAGAGGGCTTCCATGGCAGTGTTAGTCAGTGGAAGTGGGTGACTGCTCTTGATCGTAATCTTATTGAGCTCCTGATAGTCGGTTCCGGGTTCAACACTTTGGTGCAAAAGTATGTTTTTTCTAGACTCCACACTGAAAACTCGCCAAACATGTGCATCCAAACAGCTGGTATGCATGTTTACGACTACCAGACCCTGCTCCAGATAAGAGAAGAGCATGTAGCTTACCTCGAAGACGCGCTGCTGCTGCTGCTACTCTGAGATCTCGGCTTGCTATATGGACCGGGCCCTCAGACCACGGTGTTGCCTGAAGCCGATGGCTGAGGAAAGAGACATCGCAAGCAATGCACGAGGAAGTGTAAGCGTGGCAAGCAAGCGGGGGTCCATGCTAGGCTAAAAGCTAATGCTAGCTGGCCGCCAATCCTATCCATCTTCCTCGCCAACGGCTTTGATGACGGCACAGTCTCCAAGAACGTCACCACACGCTCCAAGCAGAAGCCGTGGATAGCTGCAGAGGTGCGCACTCTGCTGAGCACCCAAGATACCACCTTTAAATCAGGTGACAAGGCTGCCCTTGCAAGGCTGCCCAGCAAGGGTCAACCTGTCCAGGGCCATCAGAGCAGCGAAGAATTAATAATGCATTTATCTTGCATTATTTTTTATGATTCTAAGATTATTTTTTCCTCAGTGTTTATAAAGAGTACTGCACAGGACAGTGTGATCCATGATTCATGATCTGAGGTGCAGGTTATTTAAAGTGCACTTAAAGTTAAGCATCTTATTTTAGGTTACAGATAAAAACAAAAGGAGAGGGTGCAGTACATCCTCAGCTTTACCAAGACAAGAGTGTGGCCTAGGGGAAAACTGTTCCCCTTCCTGGTAGTGATGATGTGTAACCTTCTGCCAAATGGAAGAAAGGAAAAGTGGGAATGGGAGGGGTGTGTGGGGTTACCACAATGCTGGTGGGTTGCAGATGCAGTGTGTGGTGTAAATGTCTGCAATAGTTTCCAATCATCTTCTCAGCAGTCCTTACTATCCTGTGTAGGTTCTTGCGATCTGATGTACCAAAACTTCCTGACCATACTAGGATGCAACTACAGAGAATGCTTTCTATGGTCCCTCCTGTGGTTAATGTTAAGGTGAGGAGGTCTTGGCAGGAAGTATAAGAAGAGATACCTTCTTGGCACTGGAGCTGGTGTTGCGGGTCTACATAAGGTTCTCTGTGTTGTGAATACCAAGGAACTTGGTGCTCTGGACGATGTCCACACAACCATCTCTTTTGTTTTGTCCACAATCAGAGTCAGGTTGGTGGCTTGGCAGCAGACAGTTAGCCATTGCACCTCCTCTCTGTACCCCATCGTCTCATTTCCACTGATCAAACTCACCAGAGTCATGCCATCAGCAAACTGGGTAATGTGGTTAGAACTATGGCTGCACAGCCGTAAGTCATCAGCGTGAACAGCAGAGGACTGAGCACACAGCCCAGGAGGCCCTTCTGTTCATTGCGGTACCGCTGGAGATGCTGCTCCTGATCCGGACTGACTGATGTGTCCCAGTCAGGAAATCCAGGATCCAGTTGCAGAGGGAGGTGTCTATGACCAGCAGTCTAATGATGTTGAATGCTGAACTGAAGCCCTTGAAAAGCATTCTAACATAAGTGTCCTTTTTATCCATATGGGTGAGATGGGTCATCTGAGAACACAATTAGTAATGTTGTCTGGACCAGCAGCCTTCCATGGGTTGACTCTAAGCAGTTTTTTCTCACATCAGCCATGGTCAGACAAAGCATCTGATCATTGGGGATTGGGGTGGTCTTCCTTCTTGCCTTGTCATTTTGTGCTTGAAACCATTCATAGAAATGTTTCAGCATGTCTGGAAGACTTTCCTCATCATCACAGGCAGGTGGAGATGCTCTGTAGTTGATGATGGCTGGATGCCCTGCCACTTGTGCTCTATATCCTCATTGTCCTGGAAGTGGCTGTGGATTTTCTGAGCATGTGCATGTTTTGCTGCTCTGATGGCAGGTTGGCCCTTGCTGTTTTTTGGGCAGCCTTATCACCTGATCTGAAGGCAGTGTCTCAGGTTCTCAAAGGTGGACACAACTCTGCAGTCATCTGTGGCTTCTGGTTGGGGTGTGTGGTGACGTTCTTGGCAACGGTAACGCCATCACTGCACTTGCTGATGTAGCCAGTCACTGACCCTGTGTATGCCTCCAGGTAGGTAGGGCCACTGTAGGTTGCAGACTCCCAGTCAGTGTGTTCAAATCCATCCTAAAGAGCAGAGATGATTCCTGTAGGCCAAATTTTCTTTTGTTTCAGAAAGGGCTTGGCGCATCTGATGAGCAGTCTGTATGCTAGGATTAGCATTATTGAGACATGCGGTGTGTCCGAAATCATGCACTTGCACACTTTGTGTGCGAGTTTAGTGCGTAGTGGGTTCACACTGACAACTAAGCTAAAATTCAGTTCCCTGAAAGTACCCGGATGGTGCACTGAAAGCGCAGTGCAGAACGATGGACACTACGCGCGCTAAACGGACGCCATTTTGACTACATAGCGGAAAGGGGAGGGACTTTGGACGAGTTGAATAAGTTGGCGGCCAAGAATGAAATGCAGAAACGGAGGCAACTAAACAAAAACAAAAGCAAATAAAATCACGAGGAAATTCATTGTGTAAACAAAAGCCGGCAGATATTTTGGCGGACTGCAGAATCACGATCAAATGTTTGTCCGTCACTTCCGCTAAGTGCTAAACGTTAGTGTGTCATTTCGGACAGTACTTACCCACAGCAGTGTGCACTACAGAAGGAAGTGCGCAGTGCGCACTACGCACTGAATTTTAGTGCACCGAGGTAAGTGCGCGATTTCGGACACACTGATGGACAGAGTAGCCAAGGAAGGTGTGGGGTTCCAACAATAAAAATGTTTATCAAAAGCACCATTTCAAATCAACAGACCAGGTAAGTAAGCAAATCCTCCTTGTGTGTAGTAGGCATTAACAGAGAATAGTAGGAGCTGACATGTTTGTCCTTTCAATTCATAACAATGCATTAGTAAAGTGATGGTGTGAAACCTACCAACTTCCGAGGCTCATCCATAGTTTAAGTATACCTCATACATTGTTTAAATGTTGTAGCACTACCTACTGCTTGGGTCAACACAGAGGTATAGGGTGTAGGTGAAACAAGTGACATTTATTTACAGCTCTGTGCAGAAAAGATGTGGGTTAGAGGGTGTGCAGGTGCAGAGTTTTCTCAGTTTTCTCAATGGAGTGAGAGTAGGGATTCATGCAAGCAGTGGGAGTGTGAAGTACAGCAGGAAGGTGCGTGCAGGGAACCAGCATTGTTGGCAGTAACGCAGGTAGTACTCCAGGTTGTAGCATACAGGAGAGCAAAACATGCATTGGAAATAGCCAACTGCACATCACCTATAATGCCACTGTGGCCCCGTTTTATACTCTTTTGACTTCTAGTTAAAAGAATACCAAAAGTTTTGGAGGGGGCAAAATTGTTACGTGATGAGGGTTGTTTCTCGTCAAGAAGTACTTGTGCTTCCAATTACAGAAGAAAGGATGGACATAGTGTATTCTGGAGAAGAATCAGCAGGCCTGAAGAAGCCAAGGGGATGGATTTTGCTCCAATGTACATGACTAGGGAAAAAAATGGTTCCATAAGAAGACCGATGTTCCTGAATGTTCTGTGAATTTATAGTGAATATATTGTAAATCAGAGTTCAGCAAACAGACCCCTGTAAGTCAGGAGTTTGTCAAAAAGAAAGGACCAAAATGTCCTCTGATGTATGTAGAAACTGAAATATACTGAAAGACTAGAAATTGTAAAAGCCAATAGAGAATATTCAATAAAGTGTTATTTTGTGATGGCTTTTCAACTGTCTTCCCAAGGATGTTTCAGTTTTGTGTTTTTTTCCATCAATGTGCATGTGTCAACCATGTTTTGTGATGTGCTGAATTATTTCACACACCCTTCCTTTTATCAACTACACAAGTAACCTAAACTGCACAGTTCAACAGTTAACACACTTCCATTTAAACAACAAGACTAAAACCTCAAAATTAAACTTACTAATCTTATTAGAAATTGTGCATTTGATCTTCATAATAAATGCATGTATTAATAAGGAGTCAAGCTTGAAGCAGTATTAACAGTAAAAACTAAAAGTAAATCTGAATGTGTATTATGCAAAAAAAAAAAAAACCCACAGTGACAAGTGGTAAGCAAAACCTTTCTTCAAAGTCAGTGGTGCGTGTTAACTGAAGCTGATGATATTAGATCGGAGTAAGGCTACAAATCATAAGTCCCTTCTTGGTGGGAAAGCCAGCGAGCTAAGTTGACAGATCTTCCGGTAATTATATTTGTTCTATATTATAACCTGCATTTTCGCCAAAGCTGGGGTCATGGTATAGTCCAAGGGTTTATTAAACTAATATAACTTTCATTATTCGTAGGAATAAAGGATATTCTAAAAATAAACTGTATTCAATTGCTTTGCAAGTTTTAAGTGCACTTTCTAAAAAAAATGCCTCTTAAAAATATTGTACCATAGATTTTAATATTTTTCACGCCCATCTTGTTCAAAGTGAGGGCCAAATTTACTAAACACTTAAAGTGGCATTAAAGGTCCCACGACATGCTGACATTTTATGCTTATATAGGTCTTAGTGGTCCCCTAATACTGTATCTGAAGTCTCTTTCCAAGAGTCAGCCTTGGTGCAGAATTACAGCCACTTCGAACCAGTCCCACAATGAGATTTCCCTAGGACATGCTGTTTCTGTGTCTGTAGCTTTGAATGACAATGAGGAGGAGAGGCGGGGCAAGGTGGAGAGTGGGGGAGGGGCCCTGTTAGTGTTATGGCAGATATCGCATGTGCCATAACACTAACAGGGTAAAAAGGGTACAAATCTAGGTAACTATATACAGCAAAGCATCAAAATTATATAGCGTTAAGTTGACTTGCTTGTCCGAGGTTTGTAGCTGAGCCAAGGAGAGCTGTTACTGATCCAGACTTAATTTTCAGCCGTTCAGCAAGACCAGGGGTCTCATTTGTAACTGTTGCGTACGCACAATACGGGAACTAAAAGGGACTTCCTACTCATACGTTGCAATCTATAAAAAAAAACTTGATGGCAGAATGTGCGTATATATGTGTGCGAACATTTTGGAAGAAAAAAATTGCGTCCGTGGATGAAGAGGGTATGTTAGTACACATAGGCCCAGTGTTGGGAAGGTTACTTTTAAAATGTACTCCACTACAGGTTACAGAATACATGCCCCAAAATGTAGTTTGTAACGTATTCCGTTAGGTTACTCAATGTGAGTAACGTATTCTGATTACTTCGGATTACTTAATATATTGTCATGCTTTTCACAAAAAACATGAATGTAGCAATCACATCCTGCAAATTCTTGTTTGTTTTTCTCTACCAATTGGCTGTTAAGCCCTCCCTGAACAGACAATATATTTACTGAAGAGGAGCAATAGGTGAATAGATCTGCATCACGCCCGTATTTCGGTGGGGGTGGGTTTGTTTGGTATGTGCTTCTCGGCCACATCTCGGCTGAGAACTTCAGGCCAATTGCCATGGGGTGGTGTTATGCGCATCTCAGGCCGACGGCCGTGGTTCCGAGAGCGGGGGGCGATGTTATATGTTTCCAGACTGTACAGATTTCCAGGCCACCCCTGCCTGTTGTGCTGGCTCCGGGTCCACTGTGTAACTGATGCCACCAACATTAAACCCTTACATACAAGGGGGCTCTGGGTAGGCTGTAGCTGACCTAGAAGCACTTTTTTCGGATCACTCATCATGGTTGAGGGGCCTGGTTCGTGGTAAAAGCCCCCTCTTCTGAAAACCTCCAATTCGGCTCAAATTCGGGTGAGTGGCATGAGGAGAACCAGGCCTAACCATCCAGGCAAGTAAGCCTAAAAAATGCTTCATTGGCCGGCTACAGTCTGGTGAAAGCCCCCTCATATGAAAAGATCCATTAAAAATGACTACCGCAATGACACTAATATCACTGAAAAGCGCAGCTGCTCTGCTTTCGGAAACCGTTGGATTTTTTTCGATTGCGCAAACGGTTCAAAAGTGTAATTTAAAAAAATATATTGAAAAAACCTGTCTGCGCCAACAGCTTTGGTTTGAAAGGCGTTTGAAAGGCTAACGTGGAACAGGAAAATACCGCAGTGTAAATCCATTTATTTCAACAAAGTAACTGTAATCTGATTATCACCTATTTTAACGGTAACTGTAACCGAATACAGTTACTCAATTTGTATTCTAATTCCATAACGCCGGTACATGTATTCCGTTACTCCTCAATACTGTATAGGCCCATAATCATTCCTTGTGCTATGAATAATACACCATACATTCAGTTTCACATATTCAGTCACATTTATAATAGTGAATAAAAATACATAATTCGACTCGAATTTTAATTTAATCTAGACTTTCAAAGCTTGCCGTGGACAAGAGACACCTACCCACCGCTCCTGGAGATAACCAGAGAGTCTGTGCATTGGCTACGCTAGACTGGAATAGGTAAATAAATAAAGCACTTGTGTGATGTTTGTATGACTAAGAACTATGTTATTGTTGCTGATTGTAAATCTCTTTAAGATCAGCATATTTCAGCATATTTATTAAACATTTGAGAAAACAGTGATTGCAGTATTGTTTTTGTATTATAGTATCGCTGGGTTACGTTCCAAGAACACTCACATATGGTGGAAATGTGGTTACCAAAATGTCTAAAATGCCTATTTTCATAATGCAAATTCTAAATATCCCCCCAAATATGCTCCCAAAACACATTAATTTCATTTTAAACTCCATTTAATACATCACCATTAACAAAAATATAAAAGTAAGCCCATATTTGTACAGTTTACACAGAACTGTACAGACTGTACTGTAATTCATACAAGGCATTTT
>JBBPCY010066701.1:0-12255 GCA_037974405.1 Brachyalestes nurse
CACACACACACACACACACACACACACAATGAACTAATGAAAGATCTCCACGCTGCATTCCTCTCAAACAAAGCATTTTACAGATAACATGGAGTCAAAGCACTGAGTTTATAAAAATGCCATCGGATTAAAAGAATTAGACAAAAGATAAATCAGAACCATACTTCCACACAAACACACCAAAAAAAATCATCCCCAATAAAGCAGACTGCATACCAGACTTTACATTTTACATTTTTATGCAATCACCATACCCAAGCTGAGCCAGTTTTATTTTTATTTATATATATATATATATTTTATATTTTTTATTAGTTTCTACTTCCGGTTTAAAGTTCCTATTTTGTTTTAACCTCAGGGCAGCTAGTGGCCTGGTGGTTAAAGATTTGCACCTGTGATCAGAAGGTTGTGGGTTTGAATCTCAGGACTGTCAGTGGTACCACTGAAGTACCCTTGAGTAAGGTACCGTCCTCACACACTGCTCCCCAGGTGCTGTGTTCAGTACAGTATCAATAAATACTGTTAGAAATCTAATATTTCTTCATTAACCCTTTAAGGCCTAAGTTTACAAGTGACCACCTGGACAGATCTTATTATTTTTAGTAGTAAAGTACTGATACAATGATACAATGCATTATATCCAGTACAGTGTAAAGACCCCTCAGAAAATGACACGTTAAATGTGTTTCCTACTGGGCAAGAGTGTTCCTGTTAAAACACTAATTTTACAATAAACACAAATAACATTAATACAGAAAATAGTGGGTTTAAGTATGGCAAAAGGTAGTTTCCACCAAATACCTGGGACAGCTCTTCTTACTTCATTAGATTAAATGAGGTGTGCTGCTTATGGAATTTTGGAGACATCCAGCAGAAATCTGGAATTAAACCTGTAACCAGCTCTCAAAATATATTTAATTACTTTTTAGAAAAAATGAAATCTTGATACTTTTTTACTGCTGTCTTGTTTGTTTGCGTTTATTTGAATGTTCGCATGTGTTTTTGCTGGCAGAAAGAAAGCCACTGCTGATATAAAGCGCTTCAAATAGTTTACATAGGTGCCAAAGACCTTTGCACAGTATTGTACAAGCATCATCCAATTCAGAAGAAACGCAGATCTTCAGTTATAAGGAAATACAAATTGCTATTTATTTAAATGTTATTTTGTTTGACAAACACAGTATGCAAAGTATGCAGAAATATAGAAAATTGGACATTTTTATTTTGAAACACTGACAAAAACAATTGATTTGAGTAAACAGTCTAGTGTGGATTTGTTTTGGGATTTTAGTGTGTACTAAGTATGGTGTAGTATTTTGGGATTTCACGGTGAAATAAGATGGATTGGACACACAAACACACGGCATAATGACAGAAAACTCAGCTTCTCTAGGTTCGGATTGAAGTTTTGACACCTCAGATTTTTAAAAATGATTCGAGTGTTCTGAATGCGTGAATTCATGAGTAAAGGGTTAAAACGAGCTGTGCCTTTATGAGCTATTTTTGTCTGCAGTGCTGAAATGATCTCATCCAGCATTTGCTGCATATCAGAATCAGGAAACTATTGATCCCAGAGAAAATTGCTTATATTACAACCGCACAGAAACACAGAAACAAATACAAGAACAATATAGAAAAATAAACTATATAATCCCATTAATACTGATACACCACCTCCAGCACCTTCCCACTGACCTCCATTTTATGCGTTTTGAGTAATTGTTTATTTTTCAGAGTACAAATTATTACACTAATTGATTTTTTGTCTGGGGTAATCGACTGGACGCTACAGATGCAGAAGAAAGACTTCAGTGTTTTCTTAACCTGGTATCTCTTTAAGAATCACCCCTGTGTGGGAGTTGGAAAAACGGACCGTTATTGCAGGAAAATCCGCTTTTGTCCTCAAGCCAAACTTGTTTTCTTCGCCTCCCTTTCCTCCTTGTCTTTGCCCAGTTCGGTCTTAGGAAACTCTAAACCTGCACAATGAACTGATTAGTTACTTTTCAAACTGTGTTTTGGTCTGAGGTCCCTCCTTACTCTCAGTGTGAAACAGCTGAAGCAGCTGTGAGGGTGTGGTGCTTCAGGGCACACATGGAAACTTATACCAGTGGAGGGCTTCCAAAAGAACACAGTGTGTGTGTGTGTGTGTGTGTGTGTGTGTGTGTGTGTGTGTGTGTGTGTGTGTGTATCTGAGTGTACTGAGTGTGTCTGCACAATGTCTTTGCATGAGAATGAAACCACTCTCTGGGGCTTGGCTACTAATTCACCAACTCAAGGCTTTAACTTTCCATATTGTTATTTTCTCTCTCTCTCTCTGTCTGTCCTCTGTTTCACTTTCTCTGTGAGGCTCTCTGTCTGTCTCCCTCTCCCTCTCCCCATGTTTTCACTCACTACAAAAGAATTAGTCACACACTGCTCCAGGCTGAATGAGTACAGAAACTGAATACAGTGCACTGAACAACATCAAACGTGATTTTTTTTTTTTCCACCTCCAAACTTTCCCTCGATCAGGGCTCTGCGTCGGGGTCCCCAGCTTTTCACAACCAACCACAAACACTTCAGAGGCCCAAAACAAAAACTTAACCAACCTAACAGTCTAAAATGCAAAAAGAAATAACAATAATCAACAGACCTTATCATGTTTCACTTTTTGATATGGCAGTCACCCAAAAATATCTTAAATTGTTCACTTTCTAGCTATTTATCCATGATGAATAAACTCTGTACTGTCAAAAGGTGGCACTGAAAATATAATCATGCGAACCATAATAGGTTTTATTTTTTGCACATATTCATCATTGCAATAATTAGTTAATATTTAAATGTCTATAATATATTAAACTATATTTTAAAATATATATATTGTAAAAAAAAAAATCACAATACTCATTTCATCTATATCATGCAGCCCTAATCTAACTGGGCATTTTCTCTTGAAGCCATAAGAGTGGAAAGATGGGGCAGTGAAATAATTATTTTCCATGCTAAGCTTTAACTATTGTGTCACAATAAATAAACAGGTGCATTCTGAATCAGTTTAGTCAGTATTTAGCAAATATATGTGAATAAAAGACACATTAACTGGGACCACGAGTCTCAAGACTGAAAAGTGCTGTGGACTACACTGACCATATTTGTCGACTGGGGTGGATGATCTGCAGTTGTATTTGTTGACCATACTTGTGAACCAAGTGGGGACAAACATTTCCTGATCCTTCAAAAAGTGTTAAGAATAAAATGGCCATTGACACAAAAGCAGGATTGGGCTGAAATATAAGTCGAGGATCCTCAGTAAAAAGTGGTTTTGAAGGTGTTGTGGTCCTGACATGCTCCCATAAGTCTTTTGGAGCACCCTGTTTATGTGCTTAGAAAAAAAGAAAAAAAATGCTTAGAAAAAAAAAATGACTGCTGAAAATTTCAGGACTGTTACTGCACCCCTCCCCCCATCAGTTCAAGGTGGCAATCAAACATAAGAAGCCTTTTTTGGAATAATGTAAAACAAAACATTTGATGATGGATTGTGGGAAAATAAGAATTTTGTCTTTTACATGATATAAGATTCATTGTGTTTAATATGATATGGGACATCAAAAAGGCAAGAAAACAAAAGAAATAGGAGCTTAGAGGCCTAGAAACAAAAATAGTCTTTCACAAATTTTATATACATATATAATTTGATTTAAGTACACGCATAGATATGCACATTACATACACATATCTATGTGTGTACACACACACACACACACACACACACTGTGTATGTACAGTATTTATTTGTTCTCCTACCAATATTTAAAACATTTGGAGAGAAACTCATCATGCAAACAGCCAACAAGTAACAGAGTAACTGAATAATCAAGTTTACTGAAGCTGTAGTGACACTCCCTACTGAACGCATCTCTAATGAGATCTTCCCATTTCGAATCATGCTTCTAACACTCTGCTGCGAAAAGACACTGTAAGCAAGTTCAGATCCGTCTCCCAAGCAAAGATCACTTACACTGAGGAGAATGGGCAGAAACGCACAGCTGAAGGTGAGGAGAAGACAAGCAGGTCTCGGTTCACGCAGGACAGTTCCCTTAAACGTATGCCTGGCCAGATACCGCGTGTATTACAAGCTTTCAGCTATAATAAGACCATTTACGAGAAGGCTGGTCATAGTTTGTCTACTACAGTTTAGGCTTTAGTCTCTGTGGAGAAACTAAAGAGATATGCAGGAAGCTATTTACAGTCCACATTACAGAGAAACTGATCCTTCATTGTTTATCGCTAAACGTAAACAGTAAATGTAAAAATAACTTGATACAGTAACCTGTATCCTATAGTGCTCTAAAAGTAAATAAGGGTTTTAAGTTCAGCAACTGTTCTGAGATCTCTACCCCCCACAGCTTGCATGCACACATGTAAACACACAATCAGTGCCACATTAAGATTAGATCATGTTTCCTGGACTGCAGGTGTGTGGTTAATGTTTACTGGAGGGTGTGCAGGGTGTGGCCGCTTTGTAACAGGCTACACTATGTGTGCTGAAGCTTAACCAGTGTTTCTTCTTAAATCAAGGCATTTTTTCTACTTTAGCTACAGCAGTGGTTTCCAAACTGGGGGACACAGAGGTATAGCAGAGGGGGGCACCAACGGGACAGCCTATGCTCCACTCAAGCACTGCTAGCAAAAAACATGGACAAGTTTGTGCTCCCAGCCAAGCCTCCAGCAGAGGCTGACTCTTCATTAGCTGCAAATTCAAGTGTGAGACTTGAGATGATCCTCTTTTAAGTTTTTTTTTTCTGACTGGGAACTGGTTAATTCCCACCCATATTTTGTGGAGACAGTTGTTTATTCTTGTTTATAACTTCAGTTTGCTCTTTATTTCTCCCACAGTGGTGAAATTGCACCATTTGTTATTGCATTTGTTTCGCTCAATAAGAAAAGGGAGCTGTATTTCAAATAAAGTTTGAACCTGAACCTGTGTAGTTTGAATGGGGGGGGGTGAGGGCTCATTAATGTTCCTATCTAGAAAAGGGGGCCCTGCAGAGAAAGTTTGGGAACCACTGAGCTACAGTAACAGCCTCTGGAAAGGCTTCATGCTAAATGTTGGAACATTGATGTGAGGATTTGATTGCATTCAGCCGTAAAAGCATTGGCGAGGTCAGGTACTCGTGATCTAATCCATCAGATCTATCCTCTCATAGCTGAATGCAATCAAATTCTCGTAGCAATGTTCCACCTTTGTTATAGTAACAACCACTGGGAAGGCTGTATGTTAAATGTTGAAACACTGCTGTGAGGATCTGATTGCATTCACCCATGAGAGCACCGGTGAGGTCAGGTACTCATGATGTTTTTAAACAAATTCCACTCCAACTCTTCCCAAAAGTTTTGGATGGAGCTACATCACTCCAGAGAACGTGGTTCCACAGCTCCACAGCCTAATACTGAGGGAATTGATTCTCTTTTTGCAAGGTTTGGCAAGAACACGCAAGACCCTAGGACCCAGAGGGCCTCATCCTATTGGTCAATGCTTTTCTACTGTGTTTACAGAAGCAGTGTGTCAGCAACACGCATAGAGACTAACTGGAACTGAGCTTTTGCCTTCTTTCCTCTGGCTTACTCTTGAATAAAAGTAATAGAAGTACAAATCCATCCAAATTGTACAAGGAACAAGGAACAAGTCTAATTCACACTTCATGTAATCCATTATATAGATGTAAAGGAACTACTATTTTTGAATAAAATGGTGATTCATTAGTTCTTCATTGTATTTGAAGGGTTCCTACTAAAGACTAATGACAAAGTACAAATCCTACAAAATGGAACATGCCAAGTGGAAGTGGTCAGATTCAGCGTGACGGGGTTCAATTTTACAGAACTGGAATCGATCCTGACTTTAAAGAGCACTTAGAGTTAATGGCCCTACAATCTGGTCAATGAAAAATCAAAACAAGAGGAAAACTGACAGCCAGAGGTGAGTATCAAACGGCTGCACATATCAACTACTGTTTTATGGATTAGTACTCTCCTAAGCTACAAACATGCACCTTTCTTATGTGAGAGTGGATGTAGTGTCTTTTTAAAACTTACATTTACATTTACTGCATTTAGCTGACGCCCTTATCCAGAGCGACGTACATCAGTGCTCAAATAGTCTACATCTGTTTCTTACAATCGTAAGCTAAACTCAAAATCATCGTTTACTATTCAACTTACCTTCAGTTTTATGTTTGTACTTAGGTCAACAAAAATGCACCTGTACAGTTCTCTGTTTTCTGATATTGATTTATGTTCATGGGGAAAACTACTTAGAGACTGATTTTTCCTCTTGAACACTATTGTTCTCAAGTTTTATTTTATCATCATTCTTCTTTTCCTACAGCCAAAACAGATTATGGCACTTCTCCCCTGAGTTTGTGCTGAATTTCAGGGCCGCTCTAAAACGTCTGTTAATATGTGGTTCTCTTATATAAGATTTGAGTTAAACAAACATGGAGCAAAACGCTCAGCATGCTCAGAAAACGAACTTCCGCACAATAAAGCTCAGATCAGTCATGTAAAGAAATATAATCAGTCTGTGAATGCTGCTACAAGTTAACCATAAATGGCTTAGTCAGAGCCAAGAAACCAGTGTCTGAGTGTCTCCGAACACTCGTTTCATATCATATCATACACGCATCACACTTCACATGTTCTCTCGGAAATGCACTTCCTAGTTGACTCTTTGATGATGGATGTACTGCAGATTTCTGCGATGGGTCAGGAGTTAGTCAACTACACATTTACACTACTCTGCTCTCGGCTAGATCAAAGTTGCACCCAAAGCCACACACGACTGCACCCCAGATGTGCAGTGTGCACGAAAGACTGCACTTGTGAAGGTGGTGAACTGTTTAGATGATGTTTACTGTGGCAGTGCGCTGATTTGAACACAGTCCACAGTGACAGTTGCTCGCTGTGTAACAAGCAACACTTAAGGTTCACAGAGAGGAGTTCCTGTGGCGGGCTTGCTCACTTTCTCACACTGACACACACACACACACAGAATGAGTTCCAGTTTTACAGACAAAACCCCATACAGGCTGCTCACTTCCTGCTAACCAGAGACATAAAACAAAGAGCCATGCCTGCAAAGATGCACTACATGGACAACAATATTGGGACACCTGATTCACCAACAGGGACTTCAGTGACACTGTATTCAAATGCAGACTTTAATATGGAGTTATTCCCTCTTTGCAACTATAACAGCTTCCACTCTTCTTGGAAGGCTTTCCACAAGATTTTGTGTCCATTCATTCTGTAGAGCATTTATGAGGTCAGACACTGATGTTGGACGAGAAGTCCTGGGTCACAATCTCCGTTCCAGTTAATCCCAAGGGTGTTTGGTGGGGTTGAAGTTAGAACTCTGTGCAGCCAGTCAATTTCTTTCATTCAACCATTTTTTGTATTTGTGGAGCTTGTTTTGAGCACTGGGGTACAGTCAAGCTGGAATAGAAAAGGTTCTTCCCCAAACACTGTGACCACAAAGCTGGATGCATGGCGTTGTCCAAAAATCTAGATCTGCTGAAGCATCACTGAAAGTAGAGTGCCACCTGAATTCCATCATTAACGCGTGTCCCAATACTTTTGCCCATATAGTGTAGTAGGGCTCTCTAAAAACAGCAGGTAAATAAGGGCAGAGCTGGGACTAATGTGTTTACTCTGCATTACAGCCCACAATGTTAATATGCCTGGGGACACATATTTAATATGAATATCTCCCTCAGGCAGGCGTGGCATACAGAAATAAGCAATGTGCCACTTCCTTCTCCTAATGTTAAGCTAAAAATGTTTTTCTTAATTTCTTTTACAGCTTACAGCCTTCTTATGACCTATAAACCATAAAGGAGAAGCATGACCACCCACCCCCACCCCCCATGCCCCTTAAATCTCTTTAACAGACTCAAAACGACCAAACATGATACACTCGTCGAGAAGCCTATAGAAGGTCTTGACATAATGTTAGAAACCTAAAAGACAGTCTATGTTGATAAAAAGTCATGTTTTATGGCAAAAATCATAGACAGAAAGAGACAAATTATATCGGTGTGTAACTCAAACCCAGGAGCAAGAACATTGTTTTGGAGGGGAGTTGCATAACGTTACTCTCTGAATACAAACAACGGTCAAAGTTGGTTTTATTCAGTGCAGATAAGGACAGACAAGTAAACGATCTGCTTACCTGATAGTCCACGTTGCTCTTTGGGTAATCAGAAGCTTGTTTATAAAGATTTCAGTGCTGTTTTATAGTCCCATCTGCAGAGAAGCTACCCAGAGATTTGTCACCATCAGAAAGAGTTAAGTCCTCCTCCACCCGTTTTCACACAAACCACGCCCCTCATCCGCCACGATTGGCTGATAGTTCGTACTCGCAGGCAGTCAGCCAATCAGAACAGCTCTTTAGTAAGAATTCAGAATCTGTAAATCAGGGATGGGCGATACACCTATTGTTTGATTCGATATGGTGCCAAATAATACAAATAATAATGTAACACAATGACAAGAACATTGGTATAACAAATAACACTGACATTGCTGTGTGTTTAACAAGATTTAGTGACTTATGAAATTGGCTTAACGTGTATAAGGGTATATGTGATATTCCTGTATAAACTGCATTGAAGACCAAGAAGACAGGACAGGACTACACAGAGTGCAAAAAAAGAAGAGCAGGACATTAGTATATAGGACAATGAACAGTATGGTCGACAGGAGCAGTAATATTTATGTATCAATATTTATTAATAACAAAATGTATCAAATTAAACACTAAGTAAAGTGACTATTTGTCATATGTGAACACACCACAGCAACTTCTTCCTTTATATTTAACCCATTCACCAAGTGAATCAGAGAGCAGTCAGGATCACAGCACCCGAGGAGTAGTGTGTGCGGACGGTACTTTGCTCAAGAGTACCTCAGAGGTGCCACTAGCAGTCCTGGGATTCAAACCCACGACCCTACGATCACAGGGCCAACTCCCTAACCACCAGTCCACCAACTGCTCAAACTGCACCACGCTGTACACAGTAGATATACATACATGTGCACAGTAATATTGTACCTGAAATATTGCACATGTTGCATAAGAAATATTGCACAAGAAAGAACCAACTGCACTTATCAGTCCTGGGCGTGTGGATGTGAGTGTTTGCTTAACTGTGAGTGTGTGGTAAACTGCAAGATGTAGAGTCTGACATCAGACCTGCAGCATCTCTCCTTCACACACTGTGGGTGCAGCATCCTGTCACTGAAGTGTTCTCAGAGTGGGAGATGATGTCCAACAGTGATGACAGCTTAGCCACCATTCTCCTGTGTGTGTGTGTGTGTGTGTGTGTGTGTGTGTGTGCGTGTGAGGAGCAGTGGGAAAAGGTAGAAGGAAAAGTTTTTCTTCCACAGAATTTTTTTCCCACTTTTTTGCATTAAAAAAGATAGATATTCAGATTACAGCTTAAAGAAAACAGTATTGATGTCTGGCCAAAATTAATTCTTAAAAAGGAACATCTGTATTGGAAGTACAGGTACATCCACATCCCCTCTAGTTGATAAAATACTACCAGCCCTAATTACATTCAGTTACACACACTTTGATTTGATTCTTCCTCTTTATAGCATATATAAAAACACATATGTCACTAACTGTTTTTATGAAGCGTAGACAGTAAATCTCATTTCTCCTTCTATTAGTTTTACCTCTTTGCTCTCTGTCTGCACACATCCTAATTACACGAGTACTGCAAATGAACAATTTCCTAAAAATGCTGCCATCTAGAGGCTTAATGTTGCCAATGCATCGTCATGCAGTCAGGCTGTACTTAAAACTGCACTGTAAACTAACTGAATGCAGAACCAATACTGAATACTGTGCACTACACCTTGTATCAGTATACAGTATAATAACCAGTATACCGAATTTACCATCAGGTACAGGGACAATGCAAATGTCGCACACTTCAATACTGTTTACTGTGTCTTAATACTGACTTGCTGCTAGTGATACCTATACTGTTACTTCTAGTTACTTACCCATTTATCCATAACATTAGTCATTTGTTTATTTATTCTATCTCCTTAAATAATGTTCTGGTACAGCTGATTCATCTCCATTTGATCTCTCACTTCATATGTTATTCTATTATTTCCTTCTCTTCTCTTCTCTTCTCTTCTCTTCCCTTCTCCTTTTTTCTGTTCTCTTCTCCTCTCATTTATTGTTGTCTTTAATTCTATTACATTGTTCTATTCCATTCAATTCTATTGTATTTAACCATATCAGCTCAAGGGTCATCAGGTCCTGCACAGATCAGCTGTGTGGGGTGATAGAGTTCATCTACAACCTGAGCCTGAAGCTGGGGATAGTTCCACAGCTCTGGAAAACCTCTTGTGTGGTACCAGTGCCAAAGACCCCACATTCTTTGATTTCTGCAGTGCATTCAACACCATCTTTCCCACAATCCTGAGGGACAAGCTGGAGTACACAGGAGTGGGTCATCACCTCACAACATGGATCCTGGATTACTTCACTAACCGGCCACAGCACATCTCCCACCCCATGCAGGAGACTCTGACTGCGCTGAGCAGCTCCTTCAGTGGCAGGCTGCTGCACCCATGGTGTGGGACAGGGAGATTCCGTAAGTCTTTCCTACCAACCGCTGTCAGACTGTACAACAAAGTCTTTGACCACACACGCACAAGCAGGCACACAAACGAACAAACACACACATCCAATACAACATGGTAGTTATGTGCAATATTAAGAGGGAACACGTATACATTTCTAGTTATGAGCAGTATGTTTAGTGATGTGCAATACTATGATGGGACATGTGTAATTTTTCTTTTATGGGGAACCACCATAACCGGGCAAAATGTGCAATTTAAAAAATCAGTGTTAATGCCTGTCACTCCACTGTGTACCTGTAGGTATACAAATACTCATTGTGTACAGATATATCACTTAGTCAAATTGTTTACAAATAGCCTTAAAATATGTTTATGTGAATATTCACTACATTGATATATAGTAAATATTGTATAGTGTACATTTTATTTTACACATGCACTGTTAGTATTGTATTGTTTGTATTCTAGTGTTAGTATAGTATTCTATTTTTACTCTCTTTATTAGTATAGTCTTCTATTTTTATTCTCTTTATTCTACTTTATTCCATTGGTTCTCAATTCTTAACTTTGTACTGTCCACTTCCTGCCGTTGCAAAACAAATTTTCCACTTGTGGGACTAATAAAGGCTTATCTTATCTTATCTTATATTGTAATTGTATTGCAACATATTGTGATTGTAATTTATCTTCCAGTATTCTGAAAACGCATTAGTGAACTCCCGGTGTGTTGTGGTTAAGGACTGGCCTGGAATATTTATTCTTGTTAGATCGTGCCAAAGCCTTGATTTATGCAAATACATAAACAACAGCTGTGATTGGTCAAGATGCTCACAACACATATTTAACCCTTCAGTGACTGCTTAAAATCAGGGTTCCAGCATTTCAGTGTACAAAACCAGAAAAAACGTGTATTTTATTAGGAACAAAAATACAAAATGTGACTGTTCCAGAAGAGAAATGATCATTCAAAGTGAAATGTCAGCAGGTAATAACACTATTAATTATATTATGGCTTATTATTAATGGTGTTCTTCAAACCAAGCCTTAGGCCTGTTTGGTCCTAATTTGTGCTCCATCATCACGCATTTTGAGTTTTAATCTTCTTTTGTTGGGTGTCTATGCATTCATTTGTTTCTTTTATTCTTTACCTTCTACTATTTTGCGCTTTATATTTTTATTCTACTCCTGTAATGACACTGAATGATCTTTGTGTCTGAAAATGGGGTATAAGAAACAAATATGACTTGAAGCAAACGTTTGGATCCCAAGCATCAGTGTGAGGACCACAGATTTATGTCTGACCATCTG
The DNA here is from genome assembly GCA_037974405.1 of Brachyalestes nurse. Taxonomy (NCBI): domain Eukaryota; kingdom Metazoa; phylum Chordata; class Actinopteri; order Characiformes; family Alestidae; genus Brachyalestes; species Brachyalestes nurse. Next base: position 11,959 of record JBBPCY010066701.1, read on the forward strand.
ATTTCTTTCAGTGCATCACATTTATAAACTCAGCTTGTGGTATTTCTGTGTTTAGGCTGTGAACTCATGATGTGAGAAACCATTTAGCCAGCTAGCATGCAGTGACAGCCTCTGCTCTTTTAGGTGGGATATACACGAGATGTTGGAACATTGCTGTGAGGATTTGGCTGCATTTAGCCACAAGAGTGTTAGTGAGGTCAGGCTGGATTATTAGCACATGGCTCCCCTACACACACTGCTCCCCTACACACACTGCTCCCCCACACACTGCTCCCCTACACACACTGCTCCCCTACA